>JBBDGP010003305.1:172500-257805 GCA_037952835.1 Lithobates septentrionalis | reverse complement strand
AACGCGTTTCGGGAAAATTGACTCCCCCTTTCCTTTTTGTATATATTTTTTTTCTGCTCACTCATTAGCCCTGAAACGGTTGGATTGATGTGTGTCCCATTCCCTGAAACTGCGTTGGCTTGGTGTACATGTTTATACTTTTAATAAACGTCTTATGAACCATATATAAAAACTGCTGTTTTCTGGAACTCCCCGGGGCGCTCCTTCTATCCCACCCAAGACTTCTCTTGGAAAAGGTTCTAGGCACTTGGTGCATTTTTGATGCATTTTGCTGCGTCTCAGTACAGTTCTGTGCAGAAAAAATGCAAGCATGTTCTACTTTTTTTCTGCACTAGAACTGACTGCACTGGTGTGAACTAGGGCATTGGAAACCATATGACCTACTATCTATGTGTTTTTGATGCAGGTAAAAAATGCACTGGACTGCATGTGGTGTGACGCGGCCCTCAATATCAGTAATCAGGCTCGGTTCACACATATGCGGCTCTGCAAGCAGCGTTCTGCATGGGCACAGCAGTCCATTCATTTGAATCGGCTGCCATGCCTCCTGAAACACAGGGAAAAAGCCCTGCAGCATTTTAGAAATGGCAGTCAACATGGAAATCAGAGTGCACACTCTCTCTATCTCTCTTCCCCCCCTCTTTCTCTCCTCCTCTTATTCCCCCCTCTCTCAAGCTCTCTCTCCCCCTCCCGTCTCTCTCTCTCCTGTCTCCCCCCCTCTCTCCCCTCTCACTCCCCCTCTCTCACATTCTCTCTCTCCCCCTCCCCTCTCTCTTCCCCCTCTCAAGCTCTCACTCCCCCCTCTCTCTCCTGTCTCCCCCCTCTCTCCCCTTCTCTCTCTCCCCCTCCCTCACGCTCGCTCTCTCCCCTCTTTCTCCCCCTCTCACTCCCCCCACTCTCTCTCCCCCTCCCTCTCTCTCTCCCCCCTCTCACTCCCCCTTTCTCACGCTCTCCCCCCTCTCCACCTCCTCTCTCTCCCCCCTCTCTCATGCTCTCTCTTCCCCCTTCTCACTCCCCCTCTCTCATGCTCTCTCTCCACCTCCTCTCTCTCCCCCCTCTCTCACACTCTCTCTCCCCTCTTTCTCCCCCTCTCACTCCCCCTCTCCCCCTTTCACTCCCCTCTCTCTCTCCCCCTCTCTCTCATCCTCTTTCTCCCCCCTCTCAAGCTCTCTCTCCCCCCTCTCTCTCCCCCCCCTCTCTCCCCCCTCTCTCTCTCCCCCTCTCTCACACTCTCTCTTCCCCCTCTCTCTCATCCTCTTTCTCCCCCCTCTCAAGCCCTCTCTCCCCCCTCTCTCTCTCCCCTCTGTCTCTCCCCCTCTCACTCCCCCCTCTTTCTCCCCCTCTCACTCCCCCTCTCTCTCCCCCCTCTCTCCCCCTCTCTCCACCTCCTCTCTGTCCCCCCTCTCACGCTCCCTCCCCCCTCTCTCACGCTCTCTCCCTCCCCCTCTCTCACATTCTCTCTCTCTCCCCTCCCTCTCTCACGCTCTCTCCCTCCCCCTCTCTCACATTCTCTCTCTCTCCCCCTCTCCCTTTCTCTCTCCCCCTCTCTCATATTCTCTCACCCCCTCTCCTTTCTCTCTCCCCCTCTCTCATGCTCTCTCTCCCCCTCTCACACTCCTCTCTCTCTCTCTCTCCCCCCCTCTCTCACCCCCCTCTCTCTCCCCCCCCTCTCTCTCTCCCCTTCTCTCCCCCCTCTCTCTCTCTATCTCCCCTTCTCTCTCCTTTGCTCTCTCTTCAATTTAAAGCGTCACAAGATGTCTTGACGCTAATGCAACCATATGAACAACACTGGCTGCTGCAATGCACACAATTTTGACTGGCGTTTGTGGTGGACCTTCAAGAACACTCATGAAATGCAGATTTTTGAAGTCAGCCTAAGAGGTCACTACTGACCACCAATATAAGAAGTCATATCAACACTGACCACCAATGGAAGGGGTCACTTCTACATTGACCACCAATGGAAGGGGTCACTTCTACACTGACCACCAATGGAAGGGGTCACTTCTACACTGACCACCAATGGAAGGGGTCACTTCTACACTGACCACCAATGGAAGGGGTCACTTCTACACTGACCACCAATGGAAGGGGTCACTTCTACATTGACCACCAATGGAAGGGGTCATTTCTACACTGACCACCAATGGAAGAGGTCACTTCTACACTGACCACCAATGGAAGGGGTCACTTCTACACTGACCACCAATGGAAGGGGTCACTTCTACACTGACCACCAATGGAAGGGGTCACTTCTACATTGACCACCAATGGAAGGGGTCACTTCTACACTGACCACCAATGAAGAGGTCACTTCTACACTGACCACCAATGGAAGGGGTCACTTCTACACTGACCACCAATGGAAGGGTCACTTCTACACTGACCACCAATGGAAGGGGTCACTTCTACACTGACCACCAATATAAATATTACAGGGGAGAGAGAGAGGGGGGGAGTGAGAGGGGGAGAAAGAGGGGCTAAAGAGAGCGTGAGAGAGGGTGAGAGACAGAGGAGGGAGACAGGAGAGAGAGGATGAGAGAGAGAGGGGAGGGGGAGAGAGAGAGGGGGGGAGTGAGAGGTGGGGGAGAGGAGAGAGAGAGGGGGAGTGAGAGGGGGAGAAGGAGGGGAGAGAGAGCGTGAAAGATAGGGGAGAGAGAGGGGGGAGTGAGAGGTGGGGAGAGAAGAGAGAGAGGGGGAGTGAGAGAGGGGGAGAGAGAGGGGGAGAGCGTGAGAGAGAGAATGGGAGGGGGAGGGAGAGAGCGAGAGAGAGGGGGGAGGGGAGCGCGAGAGAGGGGGAGAGAGAGGGTGGAGAGAGGAGGTGGAGAATGAGAGGGGGAGGAGGAGAGAGAGAGCGAGAGAGAGGCGGGGAGGGAGCGCGAGAGAGGGGGGAGAGAGGAGGTGGAGAATGAGAGGGGGAGGGGGAGAGAGAGAGGGGGGAGGGAGCGGGAGAGAGGGGGAGAGAGAGGGGGGAGAGAGGAGGTGGAGAATGAGAGGGGGAGGGGGAGAAGAGGAGAGCGAGAGAGAGGGGGGAGGAGCGTGAGAGAGTGGGGGGGGGAGAGAGAGAGCACATATACTATCCAGGAAAACAAAAGTGTTAAATTTCCCCAGAGGGGACACAGACAGCAATAAAAACTGCCAGGGTTCTACCACTTCTCTACTCCATCCAAAATAAATGAAAATGTTTTAGCTGGAGATACCCTTTAATAAGAAGCACTACTGATGTGTACAAAATATAGAATAAAATATATAACCTAATGCGGCCACGTAACACATTTGTGCAGGGTGGACTTTAATGTCCACAAAATGCGCCTCTGGGCAGCTGATGTCTCTGCGCTGAGTCCGCTCACTACGCTCTCTCAGTACATAGACTGAGCTGTCAAAGACAGATCTTGGTCCGGACAAACAATCGGTAGCTGACAGGACCAGCTCCTGATCATGTGACCACTGTGACAGCCAATCACAATGGTCACATGATCACCAAAGGGGTTAAAGATACCATGCTTAAAGCGGCTCTGTCACAAAAAAACAAACAAAACCAAAAGTAAAACCGCCGCTGCAAGAAAACCATGAGGTGCACTTCTCCAGTGTCAATTTTGACATCAAATTTGATTTAATTTTAGTTATGTCTTTTGACTAAAATGCCATTTTAGTTTTAACTATTGTTATAGTATTTTGGTCATCTGAGTTGTTTTAGTCGTATTTTAGTTGACTAAAATCTCCAGAACATTTACGTGACTAAACTCTAATGGGTTTAGTTAAATTTGAATGCATTATTTCTTTAGAACCGCCAAACATTATATACTCCTGAAGTAAAAATCTAATAACATGTTTATCATTTATGGTATTACGGTTTGAACATGCACTACACACACAGATTTAGCCGTTGTGATATAAATTCAATTTAGTTTTAGTCATAGTCTTTTGACTAGAATGTAATTTTAATTTTAGTCGTATTTTAGTCATCTGAATTGTTTTAGTTTTAGTCATATTATAGTCGACTAAATTACCCCTGCACCTCTGCTGCAAATAGAAAAAGAGACCCTGTCATTGAACCGTTCATTTCAACACCAATCTTCTCATCAGATTATATCAGCATTTCCCATGTTTTTTAATGTAATTTACCTGTAAAAACCGCCCTTCTGTAGACATCGGCTGCTGGGTGCCGCCATCTTGGATGTGAAGTCAGCAACCCCAACAGACTCAAGTGACACTCTATAGCCCCAGTGCCCAACCTGCAGCTGGAGGGCCGTATGCCAATCCTTTGGCACTAATCCGTGTTTCCCTGTTATAGCAGTGATGCATTGTCTAGCAGCCTCATGTTATAAGTCTCCAGTCTATGACTGTCTTCCTAAGCATGTCCCCAGTCTCAAACAACTCCTATAGCATGTCCCCAGTCTCAACCAACTCCTATAGCATGTCCCCAGTTTCTGACCATCTCTTGTATCATGCCTGGCAGTCTCTGACCATCTCTTGTATCTGTCTGCAGTCTCCTGACCATCTCTTGTATCATGTCTTCAGTCTCTGACCATCTCTTGTATCATGTCTTCAGTCTCTGACCATATCTTGTATCATGTCTGCAGTCTCTGACCATCTCTTGTATCATGTCTTCAGTCTCTGACCATATCTTGTATCATGTCTGCAGTCTCTGACCATCTCTTGTATCATGTCTTCAGTCTCTGACCATATCTTGTATCCTGTCTGCAATCTCTGACCATCTCTTGTTTCATGTCTGCAGTCTCTGACCATCTCTTGTATCATGTCTGCAGTCTCTGACCATCTCTTGTATCATGTCTGCGGTCTCTGACCATCTCTTGTATCATGTCTGCAGTCTCTGACCATCTATTGTATCATGTCTTCAGTCTCTGACCATATCTTGTATCATGTCTGCAGTCTCTGACCATCTCTTGTATCATGTCTTCAGTCTCTGACCATATCTTGTATCATGTCTGCAGTCTCTGACCATCTCTTGTATCATGTCTGCAGTCTCTGACCATATCCATTATCATGTCTGCAGTCTTTGACCATAACTGTTTCATGTCCCAGTTTATGGACCATCTCTTGTATTATGTCCCCAGTCTCTGACCATCTCTTGTATTATGTCCATAGTCTTTGACCATCTCCTGTTTCATGTCTGCAGTCTCTGACCATCTCTTGTATCATGTCTGCATTCTCTGACCATCTCCTGTATCTTGTCTGCAGTCTCTGACCATCTCCTGTATCATGTCTGCAGTCTCTGACCATCTCCTGTATCATGTCTGCAGTCTCTGACCATCTCCAGTATCATGTCTGCAGTCTCTGACAATCTCCTGTATCATGTCTGCAGTCTCTGACCATCTCCTGTATCATGTCTGCAGTCTTGACCATCTCCTGTTTCATGTCCTCAGTCTTGACCATCTCCTGTATCATGTCTGCAGTCTCTGACCATCTCTTGTATCATGTCTGCAGTCTCTGACCATTTCTGTATCATGTCCGCAGTCTCTGACCATCTCCTGTATCATGTCTGCAGCCTCAGACCATCTCTTATAACACAGATAAAGGAAAGAAAACTCAATAGTGCAGTTAGATAGTAATGAAGTCACAAGTAAAATAGTCCAAATATGGGAGGTCCACTTGTTGAATGGCTGCAGCTCTTCAGCAGAGTATTGGATGGTCTCTGTGCACCAGAACAAACAAGCAGAACAAGCAGAAGGCGCCACCATTTAAGTGTATCAATTTATTTAAAACATTATGTAAAACAGGAAGAGCTACTGGAACTCAGATTGCTGGTTCTGATAGAAAGGTGTCAGAACACATAGCGCATTGCAAGTTGTTGTGTATGGGGGCTGTGTAGCCACCAGACTGGTCAGGGTGCCCATGCTGACGCATGTTCACAGCCAAGAGAGCCTACAATGAGCATCAGAACCGGACCACGGAGCAATGGAAGAAGGTGGCCTAGTCTGATGAATCTCATTTTCTTTTACATCATGTGGATGGCCGGGTGCATCACTTACCTGGGGGAGAGATGGCACCAGGATGGGAAGAAGACAAGCCGACCGAGAAGTATGAGCTTTGGGCAATGTTCTGTTGGCAAACCTTGGCTTCTGCCATTCATGTGGATGTTGCTTTGACATGTACTACCTAACTAAACATTGTTGGTGGGGGGGCGGTGGCCTAGCGCGGGATGTGAACGGACGTGTTTCTGTGTAGCTCCGGTCTCTCCTTCTACAATCCTGTTCCATCCTGATCGGCCATAGACAGAAACGTCTCATTTCTTGCCCGCAGCGTCTCCTGTACCCTAGGGAGGCGTTTTGGTGGATGGGAAAGCGGCGAGGAAGAAGCAACCCCCGGCAAAGACGAGCATCACCACCCCTTCTGCCAAGATGGGCCAACACTATCCATGGGCCTAGTGCATCACCAGCCTCCACTCCTGATCTCTTTGAAGACAGCCAGGATGCCTTCCCACCGCCTTCCCCGAGATCCCGGACCCTCCGGCCGTGCCCCTGCAAGCGACCCTGTTGGAGGTCCTCGCCACCATTGAGGTAAATCATGCAGACCTTATGGGGAAGGTGGATGGGCTAAAGATTGACTTGACAATCATGCGGCAGGACATGCAAAAACTATGTGGCTGGGTTACTGAGACTGAGCAACGTATTAGTGACCTAGAGGACACCATTAACCCCATCCTGCCCAAACTTAATACATATGGGGGGAAGATTGCCACCCTGGAGGATAAGGTCGATGACCTTGAGAACCATCTCCGCAGGAATAACCTGCGTCTGGTTGGTCTCCCGGAACGGGTGGAGGGATCTGACCCCGTAGCCTTCCTTGAAAGCTGGCTCAAGCAAGAATTTGTCCACACTCATCTATCCCCCTGCTTTGTGATTGAGAGGGCCCACGTGTCCCTGGGAGCCCCCTGCCTGAAGGACACCCTCCATGTACTGTGGTGATTCGTCTCCTCAACTACAGGGATCGTGATTCTATCCTGGGGGCTGCCAGGAGGAAGGGAAATCTTCGGATTAACAACGCCATGGTGTCCCTCTTCCCTGACTACTCTGCGACAGTCCATAACTGAAGAGCCAGTTACCAGCGTGTCAAGCAGAAACTCCGGGAGCAGGATATCCAATACTCCATGCTGTTACCCGCCACCCTCCGGGTTACCTACCAGGGGAAAGTCCAATTCTTCCAATCCCCACAGGATGCCCTGGCCTGGTGGGAATCACTACCCCGCCCTCCTAAACCACCTGCCTGATGAAGGTCCACAAATTTTGCTGGAAAAGCTGAAGAACCTGAATCTTCTTTCACCCCTGGCCCTTTCCCGTTTTCCCTTGCTAATCACCACTGAAGCTCTTTTAATTGGTAAGTATGGTTGATCGTACACATCTCCTGTTAGGAGAGTACCTGGCCCTCAGTTCTGAGCAGGCCTGCCTTGGGGTTCACCCCCCCCCCCCCTAATATCTGTTGAACACTGACTATTTTTGTTTTTCTGACATCTCTTTTACTTCCTTTTGCTGGCCATTCGCCCCACGCATGGTACAAATTTGGGGTATATGCCCACTCCCCTTTTTTGGAGCTGGGCAAGGGTAATGCTACCCTCACTGGGTAAGGTTAATGTTATTGTACATAGTTTTATTTTTGTGTGTATGATGTATGTGTGGATGTATTTATGTTTTTGCAGCACTGCGACCCTCACGACCTTCTGTAACTGTGACAGGGAGCCCTGCAGGAGCCCCTTCATTCCCCCCCCCCCCCTCTCCCCTGCCCTAGTGATTTCTGCACCTATCCCATGTCTGAGGTAAACGTTCGTGGAATGTCCACAGTCTGAACTCTAAATTTAAAAGAGCGTCTATCTTTGAGGCCCTGAAGCACAGCAAACCCCATGTTCTGTGCCTTCAGAAAACATTGGGTGGCCCGAAACTACCACACTACTTATTCTAACTATGCCCGGGGGGGGGGGGGGGGGTTGCGATCCTAATTCACAAGGGGTTACCTTTCTTGAGCAATTAAGTTATCCTGGACCCTAAGGGGCAATATATTATCCTGGTCACGGTTTACCTCCCCCCTCCGGTCACAGCTGCAGTGTTCTCTGAACTCAGTGTGCATTTTTGCCTCCTTACCTAGCTGTCCCATGCTCATCCTTGGGGGGGGGGGGGTTTTACTCTGTATTGCAGCCTGCCTTAGATAGGTTGAAACCTCTACAGTCTGAGTCTAGGTTGTTTCGTTTGTGGTGCAGTGCCTATGGATATGTGGACCTATCGCGCTGGAAATATCCTAATGACAAAGTGTTCTCCTGCCAGTCCAGGTCCTATGCAACCCTCTCCAGACTAGACTATGCCCTGGCCACAGGGGACTTTTTACCCAATGTCCAATCTGTAGCATATTTTTCCAGAGGGTCTCTGATCATTCTATAATACAGGTTGGTTTGACTGTGGGCCACAGACCGTCATACCGGGCCTGGAGACTCAGCCCTCTCTGGATCTCCATGCCGGAAATCTCTGAGTCCATCCAGACTGACATGGCCAACTATTGATCCTTCAACACTGACTGTGCGCTCCAGCTTCATATGGTGGATTTGACCAGGAAGCAACAACTATACCTTTCTGCTCGCATTCATGAGCATGGGGGGGGGGGGCTGTAGGCTCCTTGCGTATCTTGCCCATACGGACCTTCAGGATAGTTTGATTGCTGAAATTCAACTCCCAGACGGGTCAACTACTACTGATGCACTGACTATTAACCGAACCTTTGCAGATTTCTATAGCACGCTATACGAAAATACATCTGTCCCTTCAGAACAAGCCTTTCTAGGCTTCTTTGAATCACTTGACTTTCCAGAACTTAGTACCCCCCAGCAGCTTTTCTTCGTTAAAACTATTACGCTGGAGGAGGTAACTATGGTATGGCCATACACCTATTACCGACCAATAAAACTCCAGGCCTGGACGGCCTCCCCTCAGAATGGTATCAGACACACATAGAAGAAGTGGCTCCCAGGCTCCTTAAGACATTCCAAGACTCTCTTAAGCTGGGGAAACTTCCGGACTCTATGAACGAAGCACTTATTGTGGTCATACTTAAACCTGGAACGAATAAACTGGAGTGTGCGACCTACCGTCCCATATCCCTCTTAATCACTTGCCGACCGCTGCACGCCGATATACGTCGGCACAATGGCAGCGGTGGGCAAATGGGCATACCTGTACGTCCCCTTTAATTGGTGGCGCCCGCCGCGTACAGCGTGACCGTGCCCGTGGGACCCGCAGACTCGATGTGCGCCGGTCTCCCGGCGATCGTGTCATGGAGCCGCAGAACAGGGAGATGCCTATGTAAACAAGGCATTTCCCCGTTCTGCCAAGTGACATGACAGCGATCACTGCTCCCTGTCATCGGGAGCAGTGATCGCTGTCATGTGAGTGGAAGCCCATCGCCCCCACAGTTAGAATCACTCCCTAGGACACACTTAACCCCTTGATCGCCCCCCAATGTTTAACCCCTTCCCTGTCAGTGTCATTTACACAGTAATCAGTGCATTTTTTATAGCACTGATCGCTGTATAAATGACAGTGGTCCCAAAATAGTTTCAAATGTGTGCGATATGTCCGCCATAATGTCGCAGTCACAATAAAAATCGCAGATCGCGCCATTACCACTAAAAATTATTTACAAATAAAAATGCCATAAAACTAAAATATGTAGAAGAATACATATCGGCCTAAACTGAGGAAAAAAATTGTTTTTTTATATATTTTTGGGGAGATATTTATTAAAGCAAAAAGTAAAAAATATTGCTTTTTTTCCAAATTGTCCCTCTTTTTTTTGTTTTGTTTTTTTGTTTATAGCGCAAAAAATAAAAGCAGAGGTGATCAAAAGAAAGTTCTATTTGTGGGAAAAAAAGGACATCAATTTTGTTTGGGTGCGACGTCGCACGACCACGCAATTGTCCGTTAAAGCGTCGCGACCCAATGCCGAATCGCAAAAAGTGCTCTGGTCAGGAAGGGGGTAAAATCTTCTGGGGCTGAAGCGGTTAAATAACGATGCCAAAACTCTAGCAAAATTTTTTGCCAGACTTCAGACGGTCATTCTATCCCTCATACCATAGGAGAAGGTTTTATGCCTGGCAGGAGCACATTTGACAACATTAGTAGATTGTTTTTACATATCCATAGTGCAGCACACACGAAACGTGGTGGATTGGTCCTATCCCTAGATGTGTTAAAAGCCTTTGACACTGTGAGCTGGCCCTTCCTCTGGGAAGCAATGGCGCGGGTGGGAATTGGTCCACACTTTATCCAGTGGGCCCGATTATTATATGCAGACCCAAGGGCCAGAGTCCGCACCAACAGGGATATCGCTGGACCATTTTCCTTGAAGAGGGGTAGCAGGCAGGGGTGCCCTCACTGTCCACTTCTGTTCCCATTGGCCATTGAGCCGTTGGCCCTGGCGGTGCGACAGACGTCAGAGATAGGGGGCATCTGATCTGGTCCATTAGAGGAGAAGATCTCTCTCTACGCGGACGATGCCCTTATATATTTGGACAGTAGAGAGAGCTCATTTAATAAATTGTTGTGTGTTGTGTAGGAGTTTGGTGCGGCTTCGGGACTTCAGGTGAGGTGGGAAAAGTCTCAGGCCTTTCTCATAGGTCCCCCACTTTCTCATTGATTACCTACAAAGGTCACATATCCAATGATCTCTTTAAATACGAAGAACTTAACGTCACTCCCATAGTCAAACAGATGATGGATAGGTTCCATACCTAGTCGTCATTGCCCCTTAATCTAATTGGCCGCATAAACATATTCAAAATTATTTTTCTGCCAAATTCCTCTATTGTTTTCGAGCTGCTCCAGTTTTTTTCACCAAAAAGTTTTTTGCAAAAATAGATTCCACCCTTTCCTCCTTTGTCTGGAACTGTCGCCAACCACGTATAGCCAGGTCCTCCTTACAGGCCGCGGATGGCCTGGCTTGCCAAAACTTAGGAAATTATTTCTTTGCTTCCCAGCTCACCTATGTCCATGCTTGGTTACACTCCGACCCCCACAGCACTTTTATTGACCCTCTTTGGACCTTCTACCTCTCTAAGAAACGAACTCCATAGATCGAGGAGATCGGGTGGTTCCAGATTCTCCCCTGTTGAGGTTACTTTATGGCTTGGAGGAGGGAAAAACTCTGACACAGTCTTCTCTGGGTATCTCGCCACAGACTCCTGTGGCGGAACCCCAACCTCCCTTAACTCCTCGCTCACTCGGACTCAACATGGTGGAGTCGATTTGGAATTACACACCTATCCCATATAATCGAGGAGAATACCTTACTACTTTTTGATGTACTCAGACTTAAATATGGCCTGGACAGTAAATTCTTCTTCAAATAACTTTTATTAAGACATGCTATTCGGGGCACAGTTTGGGTCATAGACCATTGAGCTCACAGAATCATCTATTGAAGACCTCCTGTCGTTCCCGGAAATTACTAAACTGGTGACGACCTTCTATGGTCGCCTCCAGGTGGTGGGAGCGGATCCTTTGCAGAATTCTTAACGCAAATAGCTGTTGTCTATGCCTGAGCTTGCTGAAGAGGACTGGGAAGAAGCAACCGAGATATGTTTTCAGGATATAATTAGCACTGCCGACCTACTGGTACAATTTAAGGTTATACACCACCTGCATTACACACCAGTTAGGCTGGTTCGGATGGGTTTGGGATGGGATATTGCATGTGCTATATGTGATATGATTGCTGCTGACTTTTTTCACATGTTCTGGACGTGTTCTGGACTTTCAACCTTCTGGAAGGATTTATTTGCTTTTTTTGACCACAAACTTCACCTACCGATACCTCACACACCGGAAGTTGGACTTTTAGGAATTTTTAATGACCATGTCCCCCGGGATACATGCCGGGACTTTGCTACGCATACTGCTATTTGATGCACGTAAAACCATCTTATTGCACTGGAAGGATGTGGGCCCCCTTTCAGCCCAAGCCTTCTTCCGCATGGTTCATGGGGTCCTCCCCAAATTCAAATTGATATATAAGAGTAGGGCATGCCCTAAGAAATTCACCAAAATATGGCAACCATGGCTAGATGTCTCAGAGGATTTCTGGGGGGATGTCCTATCTTCACAGCTCTCCCAATAAGTCCTCCACTAATGTACTCCAACAACACAGATTGTCTTATATGAAACATCCAATGCCTGGGGGGATCCTGGACCTCTACTGTTGTTACGGGGTCGTATGTGTTGCGGGCTTGAGTGAGTGACTGTTTAAACTGATCCACTCTCCATATTATGTGATTGGTTCCATTATGTGCACTTTACATATCTGTAATTGCAGTCCGTCTCTATGGTTTTCATGTTGTAAAATCAAAATAAATACCTTTAAAAAAAAAAAACATTGTTGGTGACCAAGTACACCCCTACCCTACCAGTGGCCTTTTCCAGCAGGATAGTACACCCTGCCACACTTCAACAATGGTTCAAGAAGGGTTTGAGGAATAGGACTATGAGTTTGAGGTGTTGGCCTGGCCACCAAATTCTCCAGACTTCAATCCAATTGAGAATCTGTGGGATGTGCTGGAAAAACAAGTTCTATCCATGGAGGCCCCGCCTCCCAACTTACAGGACTACAAGGATTTGCTACTGACGACTTGGTGGCAGATACCACAATGTACCTTCAAAGGTCTAGTGGGGTACAAAAGGGGGACCTATTTAAAATGAGGGTGGTCGTAAAGCTATGGCTGATCGATTAATTTCATCTTGCTTTCTGTTAGGTCTACTGGGAGTTAACTTTCATTCCTGTTTGCCGGGGACCAGGGTTGCCAACCGTCAGTAAATTTGTAGACAGTTTGTACAAATCAGTGATTTTTTACAAATGTCTGTAAATATGAGGGTCTGATAATTTGAATAACAATTGCGCGGTCATACTACACTGTACTCAAATAAAATTTTTATCATTTTTTTTACACAAATAGAGCTTTCTTTTGGTGGTATTCAATCACCACTGGGTTTTAATTTTTTGCTAAACAAACAAAAAAAAGTTCTTCCAACCAACATCCGCATGGAAGAAAACCACCAGGCCTTCGGGAAAAAACTAAAGACCTTCCTTTTCTAAGAAGCTGACAACAGAGAACGCATCTAGCGCCTTGAGGCGATTCAGTTCGCATTTGCAGCGCTTTACAAATCATTCATTCATTCATAGTTTGTTATAAAATTTTGCAAACGGGTAATTTTTCTCCTTCATTGATATTCGCTGATGAGGCTGCACTGATGGGCACTGATAAGGTGACACTGATGGGCACTGATAAGACAGCACTGATGGGTGGCACTGATAGATGTCACTGATGGGCACTTGTAGGTGGCACTGATGGGCACTGGTAGGTGGCACAGGGGGGCACAGAAGCCTCTGCAGAGGCTCTCCACGATCAGGACTGATGTCCCTCTCACAGCCGCTGGTGGATCGTTTCTTTTTTTTCCCCCCTCATGCTACCAAAAATAGCCAATTACCGGCTCTGTTTACATCACATGATCAGCTGTCATTGGCTGACAGCTGATCACGTGGTAAGGGGTTGGGATCGAACCCTTACTCTGATCTGTGATCAGCCGAGTCTCATAGACTCGCTGATCACAGAGTGCGACGTGTGCGCCCTGCAGGGGGCGCGCGCAGGCCGCTCGAGCACGGGAGGATGTCTATGGACGCCCTCCCGGCAAATTAGGTCCACGCTGAAGCCGTCTTTCGGCTATAGCGCGGACGGGAGGTGGTTAAATATTGATTGTCTTAGTTTTTAATAGTTCTGTCATTTGTCAGGTTGAACGGACAGTAAAGGAGTAACACCACACCCAGGAGATGAGGTCATCACTGTAGTCTGTTCTCCTGTGAGCATTTTCCCAGTGTTATAGGGCGTACACACGGTCGGACTTTGTTCGGACATTCCGACAACAAAATCCTAGGATTTTTTCCGACGGATGTTGGCTCAAACTTGTATTGTCTACACACGGTCGCACAAAGTTGTCGGAAAATCCGATCGTTCTGAACGCGGTGACGTAAAACACGTACGTCGGGACTATAAACGGGGCAGTGGCCGATAGCTTTCATCTCTTTATTTATTCTGAGCATGCGTGGCACTTTGTGCGTCGGATTTGTGTACACACGATCGGAACACACGATTTCCGACAACGGATTTTGTTGTCGGAAAATTTTATCTCCTGCTCTCCAACTTTGTGTGTCGGAAAATCCGATGGAAAATGTCCGATGGAGCCCACACACGGTCGGAATTTCCGACAACACGCTCCGATCGGACATTTTCCATCGGAAAATCCGGCCGTGTGTACAGGGCATAAGACTGACAGCACTGTGCAACTCTTTTCTGATTGGCTCCTAGAGTCCTGCTGTACAATGCATTATAAGAAGTCAATAATAAAACAAAACATCTTCATCTTCAATTCATCTAGTTGTATGAAAGTTATTTTTTTGGTGTTTTTTTTTATCTGCCTGAAGTTCAGATTAAAGCCCCCAATATTAAAATTTTATGGTTCAGTTCTCCCCGTGAAATGTAAATTCTGTATTTGAAATTGCAACTCTCACAATCTCATTTT
Source organism: Lithobates septentrionalis (assembly GCA_037952835.1). NCBI lineage: Eukaryota > Metazoa > Chordata > Amphibia > Anura > Ranidae > Lithobates > Lithobates septentrionalis. The sequence continues at coordinate 243,235 of JBBDGP010003305.1, read as the reverse complement.
AGTTTTTTACATTCGGTATAATCGGGTACATTGTAGCCATGTGTATCCTTTCCTCTACATGCACGCTCATTCGCCTCCGCGGCTTTTGTTGGAGACGGTGAAAAGGGGGAAGAGTGTGACCGCCGTGACCCCGTCCACCATCATCGGGAAATTTGTGGTGTCACTTCGGGTTCAGTTTGAGGTCAACGTTTCAGCCTGTCAAGTGTCTTCTGTACATTTTATTTTATGATCGTTTTAATGAAAAAAGAAAAAAAAAGAAAACGCCATTCCATTCGCCACGAGAGGACAACTGCAAGAGATAATACGTCCACAAAACAAATTCAATGCAATGCAGTTTAGGAGCAAAAAAAAAAAAGTTATGCACAATGGACTGTGACAGGCGGGCAATTTATTTGCAGCAACCTTTGTAGCCATGCCCCCGTAGGGGTTGCTGAATGTAGTGGTTCACCCGTCACCCTGCCCATCACCCATCTCTCAGACACTCAGAGACATAGAACAGTCCATAAGCTTTGTTTTTTTATTTATTGAGGAGAATGAACTTGGATGGGAAATTATGGGATGCCCAGGAAAATTCAGTGTAACTTGCTTGGGACTTCTATATACTCTCCAGTATATACACTCCAGTCTTCTCTCCAGCACAAACTCTTGCTTAAGACCTCTTATCCTTCACTCCTCCAGCACTTCACTTGCTGTTACTCCTCCAGACTAGCTACCACCGCATGGTTAGGCCTGACACTAATTCAGCCAGGCCTCAGTGAACTGCCTTTTGTGGGCAGGGACCTCGGGCCCCTGTGGTGTAGAAATAGTTCAGGTGCTGTCTTCTTTTCAGCATCTAAGCCCAGGTAGCTCTCTTCAGGCCTTGACAGCCAGCCTGGCTTCGCTGAGCTCTCTCCACTGCCCTTTCCACATTCCTCTCTTCTGGTTCTGCACCCATCTCTCAAACTGCAATCTCCCAGTTCTCTCAGGTGTGCCTCCCCAGTCCTCCCAACTGTGCTCCACTCACCAGCCCTCCCGGCTACGACCAGTTGTCCTCCTGGAGACTCTTAGTAGTGTTCTCTCCAGCTGCCCTCTCCTTGCTCTCTCATGTGCCTCTCCTCCAGGCTCTCTTCTCTCCTCCTGGATGCACCTGAGCCCTGACCTAGGGTCACTCCTCCTCCCAGACTGGGGAGCTCCCCATGGGCCCCGACAGTCTCCACACTCTCTCACTCCAGCTCTTCCTCTCCCACAACCCGACAACTCCTCCCCAGCTGGGCTGACCCTGGGTATTTAAGGAGGCCTGCCCCCAAGTTGGGGATTGGTCAAGGCTCCTTAGAATACCCCAGGCAGCTCCACCTCTCCTCTCCTCCTTTCTTTCTAGCACCTTCTAGAAAGAAGAGGGAGGCGACAGCAATGCTACCTGTGAGTCACCCAGCCCTGCCCAGAGCCACTCCCAGCCCAGAATTAAAACAAAGAGGCCTAGCCACCAGCTAGGCCTGCCTAAATGTTCCTACTCTGCTAGAAAATCCTCACTTTAGCACCTACCTATCTAGAGGGTGCTACACCTTTTTTTTTAAGCCATTTCTCACTGTTATATATAGTTATTTTGTATGGAATCGCTAACAGCATTTTGTAGCTCATTGGTTGACCTTCTGCAACATTTTTTCTTGCCAGTGCCAATCGTTCTCCATTCACCTCTATGGTTTAGCTGTAAATCGCTGAAACCCAGTAATGTGTGAAGGTGCAGGAATTGGGGTGATCTAAGGGGTGAAGCTGCAGAAATTGGTGTGATCTGAGGTGTGAAGGTGCAGGAATTGGAATGATCTGAGGGGTGAAGGTGCAGGAATTGGGGACGATTGAGATGTGAAGTTGCAGGAATTGGAGTGATTTGAGGTTTGATGGTGCGGGAATTGGGGTGATCTGAGGGGTGAAGGTGCAGGAATTGGGGTGATCTGAGGGGTGAAGGTGCAGAAATTGGGATGATCTGAGGGATGAAGGTGCAGGAATTGGGAGGTACTGAGGGGTGAAGGTGAAGGAAATGGGGTGATCTGAGGGGTGAAGGTGCAGGAATTGGTGTGATCTGAGGTGTGAAGGTGCAGGAATTGGGGTGATCTGAGGTGTGAAGCTGCAGGAATTGGGGTGATCTGAGGTGTGAGGGTGCAGGAATTGGAATGATCTGAGGGGTGAAGGTGCAGGAATTGGTGTGATCTGAGGTGTGAAGCTGCAGGAATTGGGGTGATCTGAGGTGTGAGGGTGCAGGAATTGGAATGATCTGAGGGGTGAAGGTGCAGGAATTGGGGTGATCTGAGGTGTGAAGGTGCAGGAATTGGGGTGATCTGAGGTGTGAAGCTGCAGGAATTGGGGTGATCTGAGGTGTGAGGGTGCAGGAATTGGAATGATCTGAGGGGTGAAGGTGCAGGAATTGGAATGATCTGAGGGGTGAAGGTGCAGGAATTGGTGTGATCTGAGGTGTATAGCTGCAGGAATTGGGGTGATCTGAGGTGTGAAGGTGCAGGAATTGGAATGATCTAAAGGGGTGAAGGTGCAGGAATTGGGGACGATTGAGATGTGAAGTTGCAGGAATTGGAGTGATTTGAGGTTTGATGGTGCAGGAATTGGGGTGATCTGAGGGGTGAAGGTGCAGGATTAGGGGTGATCTGAGGGGTGAAGGTGCAGGAATTGGGGTGATCTGAGGGGTGAAGGTGCAGAAATTGGGATGATCTGAGGGGTGAAGGTGCAGGAATTGGGAGGTACTGAGGGGTGAAGGTGAAGGAAATGGGGTGATCTGAGGGGTGAAGGTGCAGGAATTGGAATGATCTGAGGGGTGAAGGTGCAGGAATTGGGGACAATTGAGATGTGAAGTTGCAGGAATTGAAGTGATTTGAGGTTTGATGGTGCAGGAATTGGGGTGATCTGAGGGGTGAAGGTGCAGAAATTGGGATGATCTGAGGGGTGAAGGTGAAGGAAATGGGGCGATCTGAGGGGTGAAGGTACAGGAATTGGGATATCCTAAGATCAAGAGGTGCAGGAACGGGGGTGATCTGAGCGGTGCAGGTGCAGGAATTGTGATGATCTGAGGGGTGAAGGTGAAGGAAATGGGGTGATCTGAGGGGTGAAGGTGCAGGAATTGGAATGATCTGAGGGGTGAAGGTGCAGGAATTGGGGACGATTGAGATGTGAAGTTGCAGGAATTGAAGTGATTTGAGGTTTGATGGTGCAGGAATTGGGGTGATCTGAGGGGTGAAGGTACAGGATTCGGGAGGATCTGAGGGGTGAAGGTGAAGGAAATGGGGCGATCTGAGGGATGAAGGTACAGGAATTGGGATATCCTAAGATCAAGACGTGCAGGAACGGGGGTGATCTGAGCGGTGCAGGTGCAGGAATTGTGATGATCTGAGGTGTGAAGGTGCAGGAATTGGGGTGATCTGAGGTGTGAAGGTGCAGGAAATACCAAGTCCCCCCTTATATCAGTATCCTCCTTATATGATAGTCCCCATCTGTGTCTCCCTTTTCATCAGATAAAACCAAGGAAAATTCCCAGCTCAACTAACCAACCAGCCTGCAGCCAACCAAATTATCCTGTCTAACAATAAGTGTTAAAAACGGCGTGAGGCCCCCCCAGGTCCATACCAGGCCCTTTGGGTCTAGTATGGATTCAGAGGGGGGGACCCATACCAAAATCTTTTTAAAAAATACCCCCCCCCCCCCCAAAATCCATACCAAACCCTTATCTGAGCATGCAGCCCAGCAGGTCAGGAAAGGGAGGGGACGAGCGAGCGCCCCCCCCCCCCCAAACCATACCAGTCTGCATGCCCTCAACATGGGGGGGATGGGTGCTTGAGGGGGGGCTCTCCCTGACGAAGGGGTCCTGCGTGACTCCGAAAACGTTGCACTCTCTTTGTGTTGTGATCATGCAATAAACTACACGTTTGGACGCTATCTACGCTGTTCCATGGTGTGCTGGCAAATATTTCCATTTTGACATGAACCAGTATCCAGCTGGTTGTTGCTGCAGCACCCATACTTCATGAGCTCATCCAGGAAAGTGTGCGATGGGAATATGAAGTACCCCTTACATCAAAGTCCCCCTTGCATCAGTAACCTTCTTACATCAGAGTCCCTCCTTACCTCATCAGTGTCCCCTTTAACATCAGAGGGCTGGATAAAATCTTGCAGCGTGCAATAGTTTGGATCAGTGGTGGGGGGGAGGCGGCAAACATAAGACCCGGCCTCCCCCCCTCCAGTGGCCCCCGCCCCTTGGGTGGTACTCACGTGGTCAGGCTCTGGTGTTTGCAGTGATGCAGAGGGAGATCGCTCGCTCCGATGAGGATGCCCTCCCCCGGATCTCCACGTACATATCCTCCCCCAGGACCGGCCAATACGGTGGCTTCTCCTCTCGTCCTATCGGGTCCTGATTGGCTGAGAGGAGAAGCAGGAAGACAATAGCGAACATTAATTCGATATTGTCACACAACGGGGCGGGCTCAAGGCGCAGTACTCTGCGCCCCAGAGCCCACCCTTTTATTTATAGCCAATTAGAGCCTCAGGCTCTAATCATGTGCTTCAAAAAAACCCAAAAAAAACCCCATTGAAATCCATGTGTCCGGTGCCCTGGATGTAGATTAGCGGGCAGACGCATGGATTAGGGGGGCGGCGCCCCTGATGGAGCGGCCGCCCCTGGCTTGGACACCCCTGGATTAGATCATTGTGGAGTGAAGGTGACCATCCATGAAAGAAATCCCAAATTTCAGTTGCCTGATTCAATGCTTGCTAAGTCACTGCCTTGGAATAAGCATGCGGCAAGTGAAGTCAGAGGGAAGTAAGAACACCTTTTCCCAGGTCAGGGACTCAGCAAGATTTAAAGTCAGCGGCAGCCAAGCGATCAGCATTTTCAGGAGGAGCAACCATGGCACCCTCACATATTTCTATCATGACAGCTTTGTTATAAAGTATCCAATCTTCCCCCGCCCATCCAATGCTTCCCTCAGTGTAGAGCAAACGTCAACAAATGATTCATGAGCGCGGAGAACTCGGGGGATTAGGGGAACATACTTCAGCTATTTGTCATTCATGTCCTGCTGCTGGGGAGGCGGGGGGCGGTAATCTGACTCGGGATGGGGAAGGAGATTGGCAACAATGGGGATTTAATTCTTATCAGGAAGAAATACGAAATACAAATTGCGCATAACAGCGAAGACGTTTGTAGCGGGACCCCCCGTAGGGGCTGCTGAAAGTTGTGGCCCACCTGTCACCCTGCCCAGCCCGGCATTCACTTCCCAGTCACCTTTGAGACAATGAACAGTCCATGAGATTGTTTTATTGAGGGAATAGAACATGGATGGGTAAGGGAATTTATGGGATGCCCAGTGGAACGAACAATTGCAGGATTGTATAGCAGTCAATTGTAGGATTGTATAAAAGTCACCCAAGAACACTCGAGTGATCAGCAGCTCTAAAATAAACCACATATGGAGATGCAAACACAGTGAATAAAAGTCCATAAACAATCAATGATATTAGAAGAAATGTCCATAAATGTGTGAGCAATCTTCCAAAAGGGTGATAAAGTCTTTAAACCACACCATGCGTGTCACAAGTACCACTCAGTATTGAACTCACCGGGACGAAGTCAAGATGACGAAACGCGCCGGCGCCTGGCTGTACAGTTGTACTCACCAAGAGAAGTTGCCTAAAGCCTTGTACACACGCTTAGATTTCCTACCGTTAGTCACTTTCCTGTGTTTGCATCTCTATGTGTGGTTTATTTTAGCGCTGCTGATCACTCGAATGTCCTTGGGTGACTTTTATATCATTGTTTTATTCATAAGCAGCTGCTACCTGGTAATAATGCATTAGATCTGCATTTATCCATTAGTCCTGGTTTTATGTTCTTTGGCGCAACGGTAAACAAGTGATTTGGTTAGTCATTAGTTCTTTTTTTAACAATTGAAGGATTGTATAGCATATAGCATGGCACAGCTATATACAGCTATATACACTTTGCTTCTCTCTCTCTCTCGTTCTCCACTGCCCATGACATTGCAATCCTCACTACTGGCTCCATACCCAGCTCTGACTGTTTCCTCTCAGTCCTCTCTGGCATGCCTCTCCAGTCCTCCTGATAGCACATGTCACTCACCAGCCCTCCTGGCTGCAACCCAGGGGTTCCCTCCTGAAGACTTGCCCAGCAGTACTAGTTCCTCCTGTCCTCTCTGTGCCTCCCGTTCAGATCCTCCATTGGTTCTTGAAGGGATCTGTCCTGTACCCGAGTCCCAGACCCAAGGCAACCCCCCCAGACTGGGGAGCTCCCTCAAAGGCCTCGACAGCCTAGTACTCCACCCTCGGTTCTTCCACCCGACAACTCCTCCCCAGCTGGGCTGACCCTGGGTATTTCAAGGAGGCCTGCCCCCTGTTAATCCTAGCTGGGGATTGGTCAGGGGTCTCTGAGAAACCTCAGACAGCTACATCTCTCTTCCCCTCCTCTTCTTCTAGAATCCTCTAGAAGCAAGAGGGAGGTAACCATGGAGTGATGCTGTCTGAGTCACAGCTGCTGCTCTGAGCCACTCTCAGCCCACACAGATCAAAACACACAGGCCTAGCTTCCAGCTAGGCCTGCCTAAATTTACCTGCACTGCAAAAATCCTCACCTCTGGCACCTACCTATGTAGAGGGTGCTACACGTTACACCGACGACAAGGAGATGTGTACTGACGGTGACCGGGGTGAGATATCTCCTTCATCGTTCTTCCATCGTTCAGCTGAACTCGCACAATTTCATTCCCGCATATCAGTCCCAATGTCGGGGGCGATTTCAGAGACATCTGTGCGGGTTTCTGCCAATGGAAATCACACCCCGAAATCGGCAAAAGTAGTATAGGAATTACTTTTGGAAATCGGTGAGGCACCGATTAGGACAGTGCCATTGCCGATAATTGCCACCGATTTGACATGTCAAATCGCATGCCAAATCGCACCAAAGTAAACCAGGGCTTAGTGTCGTGGAGAATACTAGACATTCGTTCATTTAGCATCATAACCGTAAGACGGTCCCTCACTCCCTGAAAGGGGACTGTAGGTTTTTTCCATGCTGGGCAATAGTCCTTTTGGCTGTTATGAACAAATAAGATGCCAATTTCTGCTGACGAGCGAATAGGCCCAGAGTGGGAGAATTACAACAAAGCAAATTTAGCCTCCTTACGAGTATTTAAATGGAACATGGAATACAGCAGACCAAACACTCAGGACCAGAAAGCCCACCAGTCGAGGTCAGGTCCACCAGATATGCAGAGCATCCCCACGATGGCCACACCCCCGAAAGCAGCGATCACTATAAGTTGCATTAGCGTGGGCAATACAGGCCAGAACCCAATAACCACCGCAACAACACTTTATACGCTGCCTCTAAAGTGGCAGTATTAAATGAACATTTAGTAATCAAAGACCAGGCCTTGCTCCAATCTGCCGGGTCGATCTCAGTACCCAGATCTCGCTCCCACTGAGCCACATAGGAAAGTGAAGCTAAAGATGATCGACCATTCAAAGACGCATAAAGAGTAGAGATAAGACCCAGAGAACCCGGGGAGTGCTGGCAGATATGCTCAAAAGTAGTTTTCTGAGAGGAAGTACGTCGGACAGAAGCTATCCAATGTTGGAGGTGAAAAAATGGCGCACATGGGTAAAACCATGGGAGGTCCACCAAGCGAACGCCTGGGGCTGGTCCAGATCTGGAGGAAATAAGGGGTTGTTGGTAATAGGTAACAAGGGCAGAGGAAGTTTATTTTTCAAACAAAACCTTGTCAGCAGGTATTTTTTTATGGCAGAAAAGTCATACTATGAGCTGTATTTATTTAAAGTAGTTGTAAACCCACTTTGAGAAAAAAAAAAAAAAAACTAACACCTGCAAGACAAAGGCATAATGAGCTAGTATTGCATAGCATACTAGCTCATTATGTAATACTCACCCGAGATCGAAGCCCTCGATGCGGTGCCCGTACACAGCACCGGCCGGCGACATCACTTCCGGGGGTTACTCCTGGGTATTGCGGCTCCGGCGCTGTGATTGGACGTGACTCCCACGCATGCACGCGGTAACGGCACATTCAGTTTGTGTCAGTGCCCATGTGCCGATGACGTCGGCACATGCAAATACAGGGGATATCTTCTAAACCGTGCAGGTTTAGGAGATATCCTGGGTAGCTACAGGTAAGCCTTATTTAGACTTACCTGTAGCGAAAATGGTCTGTAAAGGTTTATAACCACTTTAAGAAAATGGGGAGATATTCATCCTTTGAAATTACATGTATATTCATTCTATGCAGATGGGGGCAAAAACAAATTAGGCTATTATCTCTCCAGGTCGAATGTTATTCTTCATACAGAATAGAGTGAATTATGACTACACATTATGACCACTAAATGCAGCTGCTAATCGTAGGAAATAAATACGTTATTTACTCTGATCATCGGCGCCATCTAGTGGCCATATTTCTGTAATTTCCTGGTTCACTCTATTTTGTATGAAGAATAACATTTGCCCTGGAGAGAAAATAGTCTCATAACATTCATTTTTGCTGGTTAGTGAATACGTATTTCCGGTTTCACTAACCAGTGACGCAACTTCCGCTATCGGTGGAATGCACACGGTACAGCAGAGAACCCGGAACTTACTAATGCCTGTTTTACAGAGCCGTCTCGTGAGTGGCGTTTGTTTGATTGCGCATTTGATTTAGTATTAGCAGTACTTCGCTATCTGCTTTTTTATCTCTGTTTCCCATTATGAATGATCTACTTCGGTCCACCCACATGAATATCTGCATGGAAGCTTCTCTGAGAGTCCAGTTTTTACACATCAGATCTTTTAGATCACAGCCCTATTGACCCCTAGACTGCAAAGCTGAGGGTCCATTACCTCTGGTGAGTAGGGTCACCAGAGGGGAGTGTGGCACTTGAAAAATCCTATCCTGAACCACAAAGCACTAGAATCTGCATTTGGAGCACTTTATTCATTATATATGTATAGAACTTGTCAATATTGTCATGGTCAATAATTTACAAGCACATTATCACGTTGATGTTTTATATTCTGCTAGTGCTGTTAATTTATGTATTCATTTTGTAAGGTTCTAGCACCTTTGTAATAGCTGCTGCGGTTTATCATTTATTATTTGTTCTTCGCTATTCCATCTAACGCAAGTTCTATTTAGTAATACACAGGAGAGCGTGCCTGGCTCTCAATGGAGCCGGTTCACACATCTCCGTGGCGGCTTCGGAGCGGATTGCATGGGGGTCATGTGAGTCTTTGGCTTAGTTTCAAGTCCAAATTCAGGCAAAAATTCGGGCCTGATTCATTCCTGAAACGGAGAACAGGGATGCACCTGCTGTGAGCCACGTCCGCACTAAGTGTGAACCCAGCCTTATAGTTGTCCTGTGGACAGATTCTCCCACCTGAGCTGTGGATCTCTGCAGCTCCTCCAGAGTTACCATGGACCTCTTGGCTGCTTCTCTGATGAATGCTCTCCTTGCACGGCCTGTCAGTTTAGGTGGACGGCCATGTCTTGGTAGGTTTGCAGTCGTGCCATACTCTTTCGATTTTCGGATGATGGATTAAACAGCGCTCCATGAGATGTTCAAAGCTTGGGATATTATTTTTAACCTAACCCTGCTTTAAACTTATCCACAACTTTATCCCTGACCTGTCTGGTGTGTTTCTTGGCCTTCATGATGCTGTTTGTTCACTAAGATTCTCTAACAAACCTCTGAGGGCTTCACAGAACAGCTGTATTTATACTGAGATTAAATGACACACAGGTGAACTCTATTTACTAATTAGGTGACACCCCCCCCCCCCCGCTGCAAAAAGCTACATAAGATGGGATCTATACTAATGCATCAGTGACAGTGCATTAACCCCCTTCCTGCTGCATATTACCAATACCATTGCTAATTAAGCAAACTCCCCTCAGAGACTGCAGACATGATATAAGACAAGAGATGTTAGAGACTGAGGAAATGATGCAGGCGATGGTTAGAGACTGAGGACATCATACTAAAGATGGTCAGAGACTGCAGACATGATACAAGAGATCAATGCAGTCTCACCAGTGCCCATCAAATGCAGCCTACCGCTGTGCCCATCAATGCCACCTCAATGTGCCCATAATCGCAGCCTCTCTGTGCCCATAATTGCAGCCTCACTGTGCCCATCAATGCTGCCTCACTTTGCCCATCAATGCAGCCTCTCTGTGCCCATAATAGCAGCCTCTCTGTGCCCATAATTGAAGCCTCTCTGTGCCCATAATCGCAGCCTCTCTGTGCCCATAATCGTAGCCTCTCTGTGCCCATCAATGCTGCCTGACTATGCCCATAATAGCAGCCTCTCTGTGCCCATAATTGCAGCCTCACTGTGCCCATAATTGCAGCCTCACTGTGCCCATCAATGCCGCCTCTCTGTGGCCCTAAATTGCAGCCTCTCTCTGCCCATCAATGCCGCCTCACTGTGCCCATAATCGCAGCCTCTCTGTGCCCATAATCGCAGCCTCTCTGTGCCCATAATAGCAGCCTCTCTGTGCCCATAATCGCAGCCTCTCTGTGCCTATAATCACAGCCTCTCTGTGCCCATCAATGCCGCCTCACTGTGCCCATAATAGCAGCCTCTCTGTGCCCATAATAGCAGCCTCTCTGTGCCCAAAATAGCAGCCTCTCTGTGCCCAAAATAGCAGCCTCTCTGTGCTCAAAATAGCAGCCTCTCTGTGCCCAAAATAGCAGCCTCTCTGTGCCCAAAATAGCAGTCTCTCTGTGACCATAATTGCAGCCTCTCTGTGTCCATAACCACAGCCTCCCTGTGCCCATAATCGCAGCCTCTCTGTGCCCATAATTGCAGCCTCACTGTGCCCATCAATGCTGCCTCACTGTGCCCATCAATGCAGCCTCCCTGTGCCCATAATAGCAGCCTCTCTGTGCCCATAATTGAAGCCTCTCTGTGCCCATAATCGCAGCCTCTCTGTGCCCATAATCGTAGCCTCTCTGTGCCCATCAATGCTGCCTGACTGTGCCCATAATAGCAACCTCTCTGTGCCCATAATTGCAGCCTCACTGTGCCCATAATTGCAGCCTCACTGTGCCCATCAATGCCGCCTCTCTGTGGCCCTAAATTGCAGCCTCTCTCTGCCCATCAATGCCGCCTCACTGTGCCCATAATCGCAGCCTCTCTGTGCCTATAATCGCAGCCTCTCTGTGCCCATAATAGCAGCCTCTCTGTGCCCATAATCGCAGCCTCTCTGTGCCTATAATCGCAGCCTCTCTGTGCCCATCAATGCTGCCTCACTGTGCCCATAATAGCAGCCTCTCTGTGCCCAAAATAGCAGCCTCTCTGTGCCCAAAATAGCAGCCACTCTGTGCCCAAAATAGCAGCCTCTCTGTGCCCAAAATAGCAGCCTCTCTGTGTCCAAAATTGCAGCCTCTCTGTGCCCAATCGAGCAGTCTCTCTGTGACCATAATTGCAGCCTCTCTGTGTCCATAATCACAGCCTCCCTGTGCCCATAATCGCAGCCTCTCTGTGCCCATAATTGCAGCCTCACTGTGCCCATCAATGCCGCCTCACTGTGCCCATAATCGCAGCCTCTCTGTGACCATAATCGCAGCCTCTCTGTGCCCATCAATGCCGCCTCACTGTGCCCATAATCACAGCCACTCTGTGCCTATAATAGCAGCCTCTCTGTGTCCATAATCGCAGCCTCTCTGTGCCCATAATCGCAGCCTCTCTGTGCCCATAATAGCAGCCTCTCTGTGCCCATAATCACAGCCTCACTTTGCCTATGAATGCAGACTCACCATAGCCTGCCCTGGATCAAACAGTGGACATATCCCACAGCACTGTGTGTCACATAGCTGGGTCTGTGTGTTCGGCAGTGCCGTAACAAGGTCCCGCCCCCCTAGACCGGCTCATGTGATAGGCGGAAAATTGATTCAGCAGCCTCTCTGTGCCCATAATAGCAGACTCCCTGTGCCCATAATCACAACCTCACTTTGCCTATGAATGCAGACTTACCATAGCCTGCCCTGGATCACACAGCGGATATCTCCCGCAGCACTGTGTCACATAGCTGGGTCTGTGTGTGTTCAGCAGTGCCGTAACAAGGTCCCGCCCCCTAGACCGGCTCATGTGATAGGCAGAACACTGATTCAGCAGCCTCTCTGTGCCCATAAATGCCCATAATAGCAGCCTCTCTGTGCCCATAATAGCAGCCTCTCTGTGCCCATAATAGCAGTCTCTCTGTGACCATAATTGCAGCCTCTCTGTGCCCATAATCGCAGCCTCTCTGTGCCCATAATTGCAGCTTCACTGTACCCATAATCACAGCCTCTCTGTGCCCATAATCACAGCCTCTCTGTGCCCATAATTGCAGCCTCACTGTGCCCATAATCGCAGCCTCTCTGTGCCCATAATATCAGCCTCTCTGTGCCCATAATCGCAGCATCTCTGTGCCCATCAATGCCGCCTCACTGTGCCCATAATAGCAGCCTCTCTGTGCCCATAATAGCAGCCTCTCTGTGCCCAAAATAGCAGCCTCTCTGTGCCCATAATAGCAGTCTCTCTGTGACCATAATTGCAGCCTCTCTGTGCCCATAATCACAGCCTCCCTGTGCCCATAATCGCAGCCTCTCTGTGCCCATAATTGCAGCCTCACTGTGCCCATCAATGCCGCCTCACTGTGCCCATAATCGCAGCCTCTCTGTGACCATAATCGCAGCCTCTCTGTGCCCATAATCGCAGACTCTCTGTGCCTATCAATGCCAGCTCACTGTGCCCATAATCGCAACCTCTCTGTGCCCATAATAGCAGCGTCTCTGTGCCCATCAATGCCGCCTCACTGTGCCCATAATCACAGCCTCTCTGTGCCCATAATAGCAGCATCTCTGTGTCCATAATCGCAGCCTTTCTGTGCCTATAATAGCAGCCTCTCTGTGCCCATAATCACAGCCTCACTTTACCTATGAATGCAGAATCACCATAGCCTGCCCTGGATCACACAGCGGACATATCCCATAGCACTGTGTGTCACATAGCTGGATCTGTGTGTGTGTGTTCGGCGTCGCCGTAACAAGGTCCCGCCCCCCTAGACCGGCTCGTGTGATAGGCGGAACACTGATTCAGCAGCCTCTCTGTGCCCATCAATGCCCATAATAGCAGCCTTTCTGTGCCCATAATAGCAATCTCTCTGTGAAATAATTGCAGCCTCTCTGTGCCCATAATCACAGCCTCACTTTGCCTATGAATGCAGACTCACCATAGCCTGCCCTGGATCACACAGCGGACTTCTCCCGCAGCACTGTGTGTCACATAGCTGGGTCTGTGTGTGTGTGTTTGGCGGTGCCGTAACAAGGTCCCGCCCCCCTAGACCGGCTCGTGTGATAGGCAGAACACTGATTCAGCAGCCTCTCTGTGCCCATCAATGCCCATAATAGCAGCCTCTCTGTGCCCATAATAGCAGTCTCTCTGTGACCATAATTGCAGCCTCTCTGTGCCCATAATCGCAGCCTCTCTGTGCCCATAATCGCAGCCTCTCTGTGCCCATAATTGCAGCCTCACTGTGCCCATAATCGCAGCCTTTCTGTGCCCATAATAACAGCCTCTCTGTGCCCATAATCGCAGCCTCTCTGTGCCCATAATTGCAGCCTCACTGTGCCCATAATTGCAGCCTGTCTGTGCCCATAATAGCAGCCTCTCTGTGCCCATAATCGCAGCCTCTCTGTGCCTATAATCGTAGCCTCTCTGTGCCCATCAATGCCGCCTCACTATGCCCATAATAGCAGCCTCTCTGTGCCCAAAATAGCAGCCTCTCTGTGCCCATAATAGCAGTCTCTCTGTGACCATAATTGCAGCCTCTCTGTGACCATAATTGCAGCCTCTCTGTGCCCATAATTGCAGCCTCTCTGTGACCATAATTGCAGCCTCTCTGTGCCCATAATCGCAGGCTCTCCGTGCCCATAATCGCAGCCTCTCTGTGCCCATAATTGCAGCCTCACTGTGCCCATCAATTCCGCCTCACTGTGCGCATAATCGCAGCCTCTCTGTGACCATAATCGCAGCCTCTCTGTGCCCATCAATGCCGCCAAACTGTGCCCGTAATCGCAGCCTCTCTGTGCCCATAATGGCAGCCTCTCTGTGCCCATAATCACAGCCTCTCTGTGCCCATAATCGCAGCCTCACTTTGCCTATGAATGCAGACTCGCCATAGCCTGCCCTGGATCAAACAGTGGACATATCCCGCAGCACTGTGTGTCACATAGCTGGGTCTGTGTGTGTGTGCTCGGCGGCGCCGTAACAAGGTCCGCCCCCCTAGACTGGCTTGTGTGATAGGCGGAACACTGATTCAGCAGCCTCTCTGTGCCCATCAATGCCCATAATAGCAGACTCTCTGTGCCCATAATCACAACCTCACTTTGCCTATGAATGCAGACTCACCATAGCCTGCCATGGATCACACAGTGGACATCTCACGCAGCACTGTGTGTCACATAGCTGGGTCTGTGTGTGTGTGTTCGGTGGTGCCGTAACAAGGTCCCGCCCCCCTAGACTGGCTCGTGTGATAGGCAGAACACTGATTCAGAAGCCTCTCTGTGCCCATCAATGCCCATAATAGCAGCCTCTTTGTGCCCATAATAGCAGCCTCTCTGTGACCATAATAGCAGTCTCTCTGTGACCATAATTGCAGCCTCTCTGTGCCCATAATCGCAGCCTCTCTGTGCCCATAATTGCAGCTTCACTGTACCAATAATTGCAGCCTCTCTGTGCCCATAATCCCAGCCTCTCTGTGCCCATCAATGCCGCCTCACTGTACCCATAATTGCAGCCTCTCTGTGCTCATAATAGCAGCATCTCTGTGCCCATCAATGCCGCCTCACTGTGCCCATAATCACAGACTCTCTGTGCCCATAATAGCAGCCTCTCTGTGCCCATAATCGTAGCCTCTCTGTGCCCATAATAGCAGCCTCTCTGTGCCAATAACTGCAGCCTCACTTTGCCTATGAATGCAGACTCACCATAGCCTGCCCTGGATCACACAGCGGACATCTCCCGCAGCACTGTGTGTCACATAGCTTGGTCTGTGTGTGTGTGTTCGGCGGCGCCGTAACAAGGTCCCGCCCCCCTAGACCGGCTTGTGTGATAGGCGGAACACTGATTCAATCTGCTACCACATGAGCCTGTCTAGGGGGGCGGGACCTTGTTATGGCGCCGCCGAACACAGACCCAGCTCCCTGACACACAGCGCTCACTAGCGCTGTGTGACAAACAAGAGGAGGAGGTGGGAGGGGATCAAAGTGGCCTCTACTGCCCCCCCCCCCCTTCCTCCAGTAAATGGTACCCCCAGGGCATCCACCCCTTCTGCCCACCCCTTGTACCGGCCCTGGTTGGGGGTATCAGAATAAAGGGTGCTGAATACAAATGCCCCCCACGCTTTTCACATATTTATTTGTAAAAAATGTTGCAAACCATTTATCATTTTCCTTCCACTTCACAATTATGTGCCACTTTGTGTTGTTCTATCACATAAAATCCCAATAAAATACATTTACATTTTTGGTCTTAACATGACAAAATGTGGAAAACTTCAAGGGGTATGAATACTTTTTCAAAGTACTGTATTTTGCAGGGTCTTTAAATGGATAAAAAAATGGGGATTGCAGATATATACTGCATATATTTTTCATTTTATTGTTTTATTATAATTTTTCCCTGACTTCATGGCTGAACTCACAAAAAGTTTAAATTTGAATGTATCCCTCAAAAGCCACAAGGGATTAAAAATTCACTTTGTGTGCACCAAACACCCTTGCAAAGCCAGATATTACGTTGTAAAAGTACATTGTCACCGTGCTGTACATAGCCTGTACAGAGCTGTGGGAGGGACTCAGCAGGCCCCACCCACTCCAGGCTGCCTGCAGAAAACTACAGGAGGGGGGCGGAGACCAGACCAGTCACCCTGCACAAGGAGAGAGAGCAGCAGTGAGCAGTCTTTATTACAGAAGAAGCATTAGCTAGAGTAAAAAAAAAAAAATTGAGTTAAAAAATTGCAAGAAGGTAGTTTGTTTGGTAGAAGTTATTCCTTTACGTGTCTACTATTTTATTTATTTTTTGCATGTGCAGTGCAGCATACACTTTGTGAGCATTGGGATAATTCAGCTCCAGTGCGCATGTGCAAGAGTCATATCATTAATGGCCGAAGTAGGATGATACGGGATGCAGTAGAAGCAGTAGAGGGTGGTGGCAGTGGCAATGGACAGCGCGGAGTCACCATCTCTGGAGGAGGTTAAGCTTTGCCGTACATACTTGTATTTTGGCAAGGGCTCCCCAGTTAATGAGTTAATTGCCCAAGCACAGCTGTTGGTAATCACGTTCTTATGAAGCACGTGTGCGATTGTAACGTGATCAGGTCGGAATTTTAAAATTTTTTATACTCTGTTACAAGCTCGTTAGAGAGCTCCAAGGCGGAGTGCTTACGCACAAAACACGTCAGCGGCACGGCCGAGGCGATCTTCTGCCCGGATTTATATTAAATTCCCTTGTCTGGCAGCTTTGTGAGTTTGGGTGATCGACTTAGTCTTGGATTTTCGCCAACACTGAGGAATGCTTGGAAGATTCCATAACACGGCTTAGGATAATTACATATTTGCAGCCCGTCTTTAACACATTTTCCTGGTTTTGAAGTCCTCCACAGAATTGTGCTTGATCAGCGGTTTACTTGGCCTTCGAACAGGTATTGTGACAGTTCTAAACCCAGAAATGCACACCACTGAGTGCTTCCAGGTTCCCAAATTCCGGAGCAGATTGGAAACTCATGTTCCCATATCTGGTTCCGCTCGCCATCCTGACAGCACTTACTGTGGTCCCTGGAGGAGTGGGAGAGCCTAGGAACCGTAATGGAAGAGAAAGTTGATGGCGGGATGAAATTTCGAAAGCTCTCAACCTACATATGGTCAGAGCTGAGCGCTTCTCACTCTGTTACAAGCTCGTTAGAGAGCTCCAAGGCGGAGTGCTTACGCACAAAACACGTCAGCGGCACGGCCGAGGCGATCTTCTGCCCGGATTTATATTAAATTCCCTTGTCTGGCAGCTTTGTGAGTTTGGGTGATCGACTTAGTCTTGGATTTTCGCCAACACTGAGGAATGCTTGGAAGATTCCATAACACGGCTTAGGATAATTACATATTTGCAGCCCGTCTTTAACACATTTTCCTGGTTTTGAAGTCCTCCACAGAATTGTGCTTGATCAGCGGTTTACTTGGCCTTCGAACAGGTATTGTGACAGTTCTAAACCCAGAAATGCACACCACTGAGTGCTTCCAGGTTCCCAAATTCCGGAGCAGATTGGAAACTCATGTTCCCATATCTGGTTCCGCTCGCCATCCTGACAGCACTTACTGTGGTCCCTGGAGGAGTGGGAGAGCCTAGGAACCGTAATGGAAGAGAAAGTTGATGGCGGGATGAAATTTCGAAAGCTCTCAACCTACATATGGTCAGAGCTGAGCGCTTCTCACTCTGTTACAAGCTCGTTAGAGAGCTCCAAGGCGGAGTGCTTACGCACAAAACACGTCAGCGGCACGGCCGAGGCGATCTTCTGCCCGGATTTATATTAAATTCCCTTGTCTGGCAGCTTTGTGAGTTTGGGTGATCGACTTAGTCTTGGATTTTCGCCAACACTGAGGAATGCTTGGAAGATTCCATAACACGGCTTAGGATAATTACATATTTGCAGCCCGTCTTTAACACATTTTCCTGGTTTTGAAGTCCTCCACAGAATTGTGCTTGATCAGCGGTTTACTTGGCCTTCGAACAGGTATTGTGACAGTTCTAAACCCAGAAATGCACACCACTGAGTGCTTCCAGGTTCCCAAATTCCGGAGCAGATTGGAAACTCATGTTCCCATATCTGGTTCCGCTCGCCATCCTGACAGCACTTACTGTGGTCCCTGGAGGAGTGGGAGAGCCTAGGAACCGTAATGGAAGAGAAAGTTGATGGCGGGATGAAATTTCGAAAGCTCTCAACCTACATATGGTCAGAGCTGAGCGCTTCCATGTTCATGGAGTGCAGAGCAGATCTGGGAACTGATGCGCCCAGGTATGCTTCTGCTCGCCATCCTGACAGCACTTACTGTGGTCTTAGGTGTCCTGAGGGGTGGGAGAGCCTAGGAACCATAATAGGGAAGCGAGGGGGTTGATGCCAGGATGAAATTTTAACAGCTCTGAATTCAGTGATGCTCACAGCTGAGTGCTTCCATGTTCACTGATTGGAGAGCATTTTGAGGAACTGATGTTCCCAGATCTGATTCTTCTTGCCCTCCTCACAGCACTTACTGTGGTCCCTGGCGTCCTGGAGGAGTAGAAAAGCCATGATGGGAGAGGAAGTTGAAGGTGGGATGAAATTTTGACAGCTCTGAACCCACAGATGCTCAGAGCTGAGCGCGTCCATGTTCACAGATCGCAGAACAGATTGCGGAACTGATGTTCCAAGATCTGCTCCTGCTCTCCATCCCGACGGCACTTACGTTCCCAGGCTTCATGGAGGAGTGGGAGAGCTCAGAAAACACGATAGGGAAGCGAGGGGTTTAATGCCAGGATGACATTTTGACAGCTCTGAACCAGAAGTTGCTCAGAGCTAGGCGCTTCAGGGTCTAGTGTTTGGAGAGCAGATTGGGGAACTGATATTCCCAGATTTGCTCCCGCTCTCAATCCTAGCAGCCTTTACCATGGGCTCAGGTGTTCCTGTAAGAGTGGGAGAGCCTGTAAACCATATGCCCCAGCACAACCCCCCCATTCTAGTACAAATCCTCTCCCACCCTATTCCCCCTCTCCAAATTCCCCCCAGCACAAAAACTTGTCAACTTGTCAACACCCCAAACGTCGGTCACAAGCGCAATGCGTTTGTCTGCACAGGATGGCATGGTACAGTAATACAATGCGATCCAGTTGCTGTACGTTTTTTAAAGTAGTGCATGCACTACTTTTGGTGCGGTTTGGAGCTATATTAGCTCATTCAAATGAATGGGCTGAAATTGCGCTGCATCTTTATTGCATTTCAATGGCACAGCACATTCCTGTGCGGTTCATGGTGTGAACCAGCCCGGAGTCCTGGAACAAATACCAGCACCTGGCTCTACTAACTTGCCTGGCAGGGGGGCACTAGTTCGAGCACCTGGGGCAATTGCCCTGCATCTCTTGCTACTGGTGCCCGGGCTAGTGCAGACCTGCTGGGCAAGTTCTGGCACTTGGCTCCGCTCCAGGACTCAGGCTTGATTCGCTTTACATCAAATCAGATCTGCAAAGGCTGGCCCACTACTTTCATTATAGATTTACTTTAAAGACATCTGTCATGAAAAAAAGGGTCTGCAATGGCTGACCCCTATCTGAAAATGCAGTTTGCCTGGCTGTGGCACTTTATAAGGTAATGATCTAGACCAGGTATACAGCAAGTGAAGTCATAATCTCAGAAAGACTATGCAAGGTCACCAAAGGGGCCATCACGACAACCAGGCAATTAGTATCCATCCCTGGAAATTATTTGGTTTGCTTGTAAACGGCCCATAGATATAGGCACTGCTCATTTGTGCATAATGATGTGCCAGAAGTATGGCCGTGTTCTCCCCAAGCTTCTTAAAGTGGTAAATTTATGGCTGGATAGTGTTCCTCAGAGGCTGCCAACAGATCATAATTTCCAACAATCATCAAAGAATCTATCAGGAGGAAGCAATAAGTGAGCTGCAACTGAGTCCTGCCAGAAGAAACTCATACAGGAGGGGAGCAAACGCAGACTCATAGGACGGGGGATGAGCTACAGTGCATAATTGATATTGGAGATCTGGAAATAACAGATATGCAGATCCATCATAGGTCTTCTGTATGGATTATGACATTGCATATGAATTTTCTATTGCTTAATCACTTGGTTTCCTCCCCTTCATGATCAGGCCATTTTTTTGCTATGCGGCATGGCGCTACTTTAACTGACAATTTTGCAGTGATGCAACGTTGTACCCAAACTAAATTTATATCTTTTTTTTTTCTCACACAAATAGCGCTTTCTTTTAGTGGTAATCCAGCCTTATTCCAAAATGGATGAAAGTGAAGTTCCACCCAAAAAGTGGAACTTCCGCTTAATTGCTTCCCCTCCGGTGTCATTTGGCACCTTTCAGGGGGGAGTGGGGACCCGTTTTTTGACAGGTCCCCTTCCCCACTTCTTGGAGACCGGGTCGCGGCCCGATCTCTCGGAAAATCCGGCCCCCTCCTCCTTCCTCCGCCGCCGGGCCTATCAGGAAGCGCAGTAGGCTTCACTGCCGGGTTCCCTTACCTGGAATGGCGACAGTCGATCCGAAGATTGGCTGGGGTGCCGACATCGTGGGCTTCCTGGACAGGTAAGTGTCCATATAGTAAAAGTCAGCAGCTACAGTATTTGCAGCTGCTGACCTAATTTTTTTCCCTAAGGCGGAACTCCGCTTTAAACTCATTATTTTCCTCAAAATTCTACAAATAACCCCATAATGACAACGTGAAAGAAGTTTGTTTGAAATCTTTGCAAATGTATTAAAAAAAATAAAATAATCCCATGTACATAAGTATCACAACCTTTGCTCAATACTTTGGTGAAGCTCCTTTGGCACCAATTACAGCCTCAAGCCTTGAGTATAATGCTACAAGCTTGGCACACCTATTTTTTGGGCAGTTTCCCCCATTCTTCTTTGCAGGACCTCTCAAGCTCCATCAGGTTGGATGGAGACGGTCGGTGCACAGCCATTTTCAGATCTCTCCAGAGATGTTTAATCGGGTTCAAGTCTGGACCACTTAAGGACATTCACAGAGTTGCCCCGTAGCCACTCCTTTGTTATCTTGGCTGTGTGCTTAGGGTCGTTGTCCTGTTGCATCCATCCTGACTAGTCTCCCAGTTCCTGCCCCTGAAAAACATCCCCACAGCATGATGCTGCCACCGCCATGCTTCACTGTAGAGATGGTATTGGCCAAGTGATGAGCGGTGCCTGGTTTCCTCCAGACATGACGCTTGCCATTCAGACCAAAGAGTTCAATCTTGGTTTCATCAGACCAGAAAATTTTGTTTCTCATGGTCTGAGAGTCCTTCAGATGCCTTTTTGAGGCCAGAACTATTAATAAAGAAGACCTGTCATCCTTATTTCTATTACAAGGGATATTTACATTTCTTGTAATAGAAATAAAAGTAATTAAAAAAAAGGACTGTATAAAAATAGAAAATTAGAAAAAAAAATGTACCCTTAAAAATAAAAAATAAATAAATAAAAAACAACCACATGTCAAGCTTTAAAATTGCGCACGCTCGTGCAATGGCGCCAAACTTTGGCGCCATTGCACAGGTCCACTTCATGGAGAGATGTGGACCCCACATCTCTCCTCTAGGCAGAAAAGACGGATTAAAAAAAAAAAAAAAAACGATTGCGCCCTTTCCAGCCGAGTAAACGGCAGTATTTACATCTGCCGGGCTGGACGTGACGTCATAACATTGCGCCTGGGCCTCCGAAGATCAGAGATTGCCGGGGACCATCTGGTCTGTGGTATTCTCTATGGTAAACTTCCGCCGTGGCGGATTTCTCCGGGAAGGAGAAAAATCCTGGACTGCCGCACTCCATGCAAAAATATCTTTATTGAAAAATTGCGATAAAATCCAAAATAGCAAACAAAACAAAAAGTGGACACAGCGGGTGTAAAATAGCTAACGCGTTTCACATTCAAAGATGCTTACTCATAGCTAAGTTTAATCAAACAACAAAAGTGCATATAAAAGAAAAGGAAGGGAGGGACAGGGTGTAACACCCAATCCCCATCAGCAGACACTTAAATGGATACACATGCTGCATGATTAAAGTTAAATTCGTAACCATGAAACACACCTGACTATTACCTGATACCTGAAATAATAATACCTGAAAAATCTGTACATTTGTCCCAAAAATTGATGTAAAAGTAGGTATAAACATATAAATGAAAACATCAATATAATACCATACAGTGGATTCATGGTGAGAAAAAAACAAAAATGACAATAAGAAAAGGACACTGAATGGAATGCCCATTATATAAATGATGATGAACCAGACGTCCAAACAAAGACGAGAGGTGCATCAAAATGCATATATAAATAAAAATTAAACAGTGTCAAAACCATTCCTGTCTATAATTTCAATTGTCAAAAGTACACAGTTATTCGTGACTGACTAAACAAAAACTTTTTCTGTTTCAAAAGAGAACGAAAAAGATATAAAAGCTGATGTCCATAACTAATGTACAAAAAGCCGGACCCACAAACTTTTAAATGAGTGTTAAATTATGAATTAAGAATTGAAAAAAAAATTGAAAAAACCCATGGGAGAAATGTCTCTATCCTTTCAATGGGGAAAGAATGCGGGGGAACAAAGTGTTAACCCCTTGCATTGCAGGCTAATTAAGCTGCATGAGAAGAGATACAAATGTTCCAAAAACAAAACAAAACAGAAGAACCACATAGTATACTGGACATAACAGAGCAGTGATGGTGAACCTTTTTGAGCCCGAGTGCCCAAACTGCAACACAAAACGACTTATTTTTTTCAAAGTGCCAACACCGCAATTACACCTGAATACCGAGGTTTTAGTTTAGAAAAAACTACTCAATAACAAAGCTTTCCATTAAAGTGGAGTTCCACCCAAAAGTGGAACTTCCACTCATCAGATTCCTCCCCCCCTCAGATGACACAGTTGGCACCTTTCAGGGGGGAGGGGGGTACAGATACCTGTATATTACAGGTATCTGTACCCACTTCCGGCATAGATAGCCGCAGAATCTGCGGGTATTTACGCCACTTCCTGCTCCCTCCCCGCTGCCTGCTGGGAAACACACGGGTCCCAGAGGCAGCAGGGACCATCCGTATTGCGCTGCGCGACTCGCGCATGCGCAGTAGGGAACCGGGAAGTGAAGCCGCACGGCTTCACTTCCTGATTCCCTTACCGAAGACGGATGCGGCAGCACCCGAGGACGGAGAGACGTTTCGGCCTCGGGTGCCGGCATCGCGGGCATCCTGGACAGGTAAGTGTCCATGTTTTAAAAGTCAGCAGCTGCAGTATTTGTAGCTGCTGACTTTTAAAAAAAAAAATTACGGCGGCGCTCCGCTTTAAACATTTTTTTGGGGGCAGAGTATGGGCAGAGTACTGCAGAGTATTGCAGAGTATGGGCAGAGTATTGCACAGTATGGGCAGAGTACTGCAGAGTATTGCAGAGTATGGGCAGAGTACTGCAGAGTATTGCAGAGTATGGGCAGAGTACTGCAGAGTATTGCAGAATATGGGCAGAGTACTGCAGAGTATTGCAGAGTATGGGCAGAGTACTGCAGAGTATTGCAGAATATGGGCAGAGTACTGCAGAGTATTGCAGAGTATGGGCAGAGTACTGCAGAGTATTGCAGAGTATGGGCAGAGTACTGCAGAGTATTGCAGAATATGGGCAGAGTACTGCAGAGTATTGCAGAGTATGGGCAGAGTACTGCAGAGTATTGCAGAGTATGGGCAGAGTACTGCAGAGTATTGCAGAGTATGGGCAGAGTACTGCAGAGTATTGCAGAATATGGGCAGAGTATTGCAGAGTATGGGCATAGTATTGCAGAGTATGGGCAGAGTACTGCAGAGTATTGCAGAGTATAGGCAGAGTACTGCAGAGTATAGACATTTCACAAAAAAGGTGCATAATAAACACAGAATTGTAGAAGAGCAACTCACGATTTTGTCCAATGTGCTGTGAAACCGCTGACACTGCTCTGCTGGGTCCACTGTAGATACAAAGGGCTGGAATGAAAAAAAAAATTCTCATTGTTGTCCATAGGCCAGGACACAGGTTCAAAGTACTGCAGAGTATTGCAGAGTATGAGCAGAGTACTGCAGAATATTGCAGCGTATGGGCAGAGTACTGCAGAGTATTGCAGAGTATTGCAGAGTATGGGCAGAGTACTGCAGAGTATGGGCAGAGTATTGCAGAGTATGGGCAGAGTACGGCAGAGTATGGGCAGAGTACGGCAGAGTATGGGCAGAGTACGGCAGAGTATTGCAGAGTATGGGCAGAGTACTGCAGAGTATGGACAGAGTACTGCAGTGTATTGCAGAGTATGGGCAGACTACTGCAGAGTATTGCAGAGTATGGGCAGAGTACTGCAGAGTATTGCAGAGTATGAGCAGAGTACTGCAGAGTATTGCAGAGTATGGGCAGACTACTGCAGAGTATTGCAGAGTATGAGCAGAGTACTGCAGAGTATGAGCAGAGTACTGCAGAGTATGGGCAGAGTATTGCAGAGTATTGGCAGAGTACTGCAGAGTATTGCAGAGTATGAGCAGAGTACTGCAGAGTATTGCAGAGTATGAGCAGAGTACTGCAGAGTATGGGCAGAGTATTGCAGAGTATTGGCAGAGTATGGCAGAGTATGGGCAGAGTACTGCAGAGTATGGGCAGAGTACTGCAGAGTATGGACAGAGTACTGCAGAGTATGGGTAGAGTATGGGCAGAGTACTGCAGAGTATTGGCAGAGTACTGCAGAGTATTGCAGAGTATGGGTACTGAGCAGCGCTGTGGGCTGGATCTGTAGTGCCCACAGCACTGCTCAGTAACCATACTCTGCAAACGATCTCTCCCCCTCCCCCTCTCCCCTCACACTGTGGGGTGCGCGGGAGCCGTCTTTCAGCTATGGCGGGTCGGCAAGTGGATAATAACTCACATTTGACACTTTGAAAACTGGGCTGTAGTGTGGGGTCAGTTCCCGGGCGCTCTGGTGGTGTCCGATGAAGGGATTTCCAACACGCAGGTGCGTCGGCAGGTAACGTCAAATAAAGAGACGTCAGATAAAGAGAATGGGGGGGCGTGGCTTCAGCGCTCTCGTTTGGAGCGTGCGTCACGCCCACTCGGACACATCACCGCTAGCCCCAGAGAACTGTGGGGGATGTAGTTCGTGGGCGCGGTGTGGACGATTCCAATGATGATTTTGTCAATTGTCACGGCGTGCCCACAGAGACGGCTCGACGCGCCGGCAGCGGCACGCGTGCCACGTGTTCGCCATCACTGTAATAGAGTAATCAGTACGGGTGTAGAGTAGTAGGCAAGACAGTGCTAATGACGGTTCAGATCAATCAGGAACATAAATTAGACTGAATAATAAAATCTTGATTTCAGTAACCTACACAGTTTGCCAATGTCACAGCAGAAATATAACTAGATTATTAATATATAACGTATATCCCTGTGAACACCCTAAAGCAATACTAGTGTAACCGAAAACGCTGAGAGCAATATAAATTAAACTGGACACAGCAAGATAAACAGAGATAAAAGAGGGGATGGTAACACTAGAGTCTCACTACTAGTGCTGCAAAAAAGCATAAACTGCGCTACTGTGCCTCGTGGTGGTATAAAAAAGTATATAAAAAATATAATTAAATTGCTCAAGCGATATGAGTTAGACTGAACACAATAAGGTGAACAATAATAGAGAAAGAGCTGTGATAATAGAGTCTCACTTCTGAGGCTGCATAAACGTATAGACTACACTGATGTGCCTCATATAAGTGTGGAATAATAATCAACTAGCTCGAGTGATGCATCTATAGTGGAAAAACTGCCTATACAGTGTAGCTGTAGCCTAGCCCACCGTAGACAATATAAACCACACTAGTATAACCAAATAATCAGAAATAGAATAAAATTTTCCAACAACAAAAATCGATCCTTTAACCACCTCAATGCTGGGCACTTTCACCCCCTTCCTGCCCAGGCCTAAAGGCGGAGTCACGCTCACACGTCATACCCGGAAGAGCCGGCTGGAACGCAAGGTGGGACGCACGCTCGGATTCAATTCCCGATCCCATCTCTTGCATCCAGCGGCGGTTGTTTTGTTTTTAAACTTTTAAACTTGTGAATAAATCGGACGTACTTCACTATACAAGCCCCCTGTCTATTTCTTTGCGGGAGGAGGATCTAACAGCACGGAGGTGGAAAACAGTGGAGGCACCTGGACTCGGACCAGCAGAAGGGGGTCCTTACTATCAGTACATAAGAAGGAACCCATGGAGCAGTAGAGCGGTAGAGGGACATCCATCAGAGGCAGTCATCCTGAGGCACCCACTCTCTTGCCTAATACCCCCTAGAGGGTGACAGATTCTGGTGAGTGGGGGAGCACGGGGGGGAGCACTTGGAGTCACCAGCTTCTATACGCACAGAAGTCACCTATTACCACCCCTTGGACATTTGTAAATGCATGTCAACTGATCCTGACGTTCTTAAACATCTTTTCCTTTAATATTAAGACTTTTTAACCCTGTTTGGGCTTATTTCAGGGACTTTCATTCCCACAGATGTATATTTACTTCTTATATGAATACTAATGGTTTGGACTTATATCTTTATGAATTTTTTATATATGAATTTAATCTATATGTATTTTAGTATTTTATAGTCTAATGCACTTTTGTTTCACTTCATGCACAGTGCACTTTTGTTACCGTATTTAAAAGGGATATAAGGGGGCCCTCACACGGTTACTGCTAGCCCCTAATTTGGTGTGGCTTATTACAAACTCCACTAATATTATAGGAGGCTACTTAATGACAATTTTTAACAAAGTTGATATGTTGTAACAGAGGTGGAGCAAATCTAAATCAAACCCACACATTGTGATAATTATTTATGCAACACAGAGGATTAGCACGTTCACTTTAAAGAAACACTTTTTTATGTATTTATATATTTTGGCACAAACGGAGGGGTAAAGTTACCTATAAAATTACCTTTTTTGTTTTATACACAATTTTATAAGGTTTGGTGATCTATAATTAAATATCTATTGATAAGTAGGGCAGCGCCAATTCCCCAGTTTCCTCTTCTAATGGATGAATAGAGGCTACTCACATCGCAAGTGATCCACCTGAAACCATCTTTCCAAGTCATGTTTCGAAGTTTGAATAATAGTTGTTGATAATTCCACAATGAAGGGTTGTAATTGCTCATCAACCCATTGGCCCAAACGCTCATTGAGTGAGCCTATGCCCGCAACTATGGGTCTACCTGTTAGAGGGGTTAAACCCTTGCCTAACTTGGGAAGATGGTGAAAAATAGACATGACGGGAAAAGGTGGAATCAAGACTTCTTTATCATTGGATGAAAAAATGCCTGCAGTAACAGCTCGGTCTAAAAGAGTAGAAAGTTCATTCTTAAAGGGAACAGTTGGATCACTGTTCAGCTTGGAGGTAAGTGGTGGTGTCTGAAAGCTGTCGTAAAGCTTCTTTTTTTGTATGAATTAGCATCCAACACCACCACTACTCCTCCCTTGTCAGCATTGTTGATCACTATAGATGGATTTTTGTGCAGTTTATCCAAAGACAGTTTTTCATCAATAGAAAGATTGTCCTTGTTACGATGTGAAATGTTCCTGGCTAAAGCGGACAAATCTCTCTCCACCAATTTTTGGTAGAGACCCATGTCCTTCCCTCTTGAGTTAATGGGATAGAAATCTGATTTAGCCTTAATGGATACTGGGTTGTGATCTATGATGGTATAGGTCAGTGATGGCGAAGCTTGGCACCCCAGATGTTTTGGAACTACATTTCCCATGATGCTCGTGCACTCTGCAGTGTAGTTGAGCATCATGGGAAATGTAGTTCCAAAACATCTGGGGTGCCAAGGTTCGCCATCAGTGGTATAGGTAATGTTGTAATTGGACTCAGCAGCAAGGTCTGAAAGGTCTGTTAATGCACATACCTCAGTAAAATGTATCGGGGAGGACATGGACTCACCAGTTGACGACAAATTAGTTGGAGGACTGATAGGGATATCCTCGTCTTCAGTATAATAATGTTTCCTTAAAGTTAGGGAACGTGCCAAACGATTAACATCCAAGATTGTGCCAAAAAGATAAAAGTGATTTGAAGGGCAGAAATGTAAACCTCTGGAGAGGAGTGAGATGTCCGTGCTGGATAGTTAGCATGCTGATAAATTAACAACATTTTTTAAACTCTTTTACTGTTTCCTGCCTCTTAGCTGGTAACGACCGTCGCTGGCTTCTTTTGTGTCTTTTTCCTCCTCTGCGTGTTTTCCTTTCTTCTTCCTTCCTTTCTTGTTGCGGCCACGGCCGACTTAGTATAAAGGAATGGCTTTAGTATGTGTGTGATCCGTAATTGAATTGCTATCTGGCGAGGAATCCATGCCAGTGGCTGCTAGGGTATCTTGCGTCTGGTCCCCTTCAGCATCCGAAAAGCTGACTCTTTTCTTGAGAGACGTTCTCCGGGGGCGGTTGCTCCGAAAAGTTGTTTTTTTCCAGGTGTAGACATTATGGGTGTCGTAGTCAAGTTGGTCTCTTATGCGTTTGTCTTTTTTTCGTGAAGATAACGCTCCTTTCCAATTTGTCTAATTTCTTATTTAGTTGGCCATCTAATTCAGCATAACCAGGTTTAGATTGATAGCACATATATATGTATCAGCGCTCAGGACCAATGGCATAAATCACATTAAGTATATCTGTAAATCACATACAATGTCAAATAAGACTATGGTTGCTGAGAGTAGTATAGTGAATATAAGAAAATGGAACATATATTCCATAAACACTGGAATATTCTAAAACAGGATCCCCTTCTTAAGAATAGTCTTAGTGATAGGCCTAAGGTTACTTATAGAAGGGCCCCAACGTTGAAAAACAAGATAGCGCCTAGTAAATCGAAAACTATTAAACCTGAAAATTCCTTGTGTTTTATCCCTCTTACAGGTATGTACAGGTGCAACAAACCCTTATGCAAGACCTGTGCCTTTGTGAGACACGGTCAACGTAGTTTCCAACATAAAGATAAGAGCTATCAGTTAGAGGGATTTTATAACTGTTCTACTGACTACGTAGTTTACTGCTTAACATGTCCATGTAAAGCATTATACGTTGGTCGCACAATTTGTCCATTGCGACAACGCTTCAGCAAACATCGTCGATTCATAGAAAAAGGCTGTGATGAACATAGCCTTCCTCGTCACTTCCTGGAGCACCATAACCAATCCACCGTAGGCCTACAGGTGTGGGTGATAGAATCAATACCACGTAAATTGTCCGAAGCTGAACGTTTTTCCAAATTGTGTGAACGCGAAACGTTCTGGATATACACCTTGGACACTCTGGTGCCCAACGGGTAGAATGAAGAAATAGAAGTTAATACCATCATATAGTATCTGATAACTGATCACTGCCTTGTATCCCATTGTTTCCTTATCTTCCCCTTTTTCCTTTCCCTCCTCTTCTCCCCCCCCCCATCCCTTCTCTTTCCCTCTTCTTTCCCCGATCCCCACTTTTTTCCTCTTCTCCCCCCCCCCTCCTTATTTCCCCCTTCCCTACCTATTTTTCCCCCTCCCTGCCCTCCCCCTCCCTCATTTTTCATTTCCTTCCTTTTTCCCTCTCCCCAAACATCCATGTATAATTATATAGATTCCCTGTATGTCATATACTGCCTTTTTAGTGCAGTTGTTTTGCATTTTTTTAGCAATTTTATAATGTAAATCATTACATATTTCCCTTTTTGTACATTGTCTCATGTGTCACTGATTCCTTAGATAGAAACCATTGACACATGAGATATCACTGAAATAATATTTTTTTTTTCATTTTTATAAGCAGCGAGATATAATAACCCAATCTTGCTGGCACAGTACACGTAATTGCACTTTTTAATTATTCTCATTGTTACCATTTTTAATATTTAATTATCATTATAATTATCTGATTTCTTTACACTTACTTCTTGTGTATATATATATATATATATATATATATATATATATTTTACATAGATAACCTCTTTATTCAATGTACCGTATATACTCGAGTATAAGTCGTTCCGAGTATAAGTCGAGGCCCTAATTTACCACAAAAAAATGGGAAAAACCTATTGACCCGAGTATAAGACGAGGGTGAGAAATGCACAGCTACTGTAAGTGGAAAAGAGGGTCAACAATGCCCATTTGCATGCCTCACTGTGCCCATTTGCAGCCATAGGTCCCCCGAACTTCAAACTCGTTAGTTAAGGGTTCCGAGATGCCCCCTAGCTGCAGCCAAAATTTGGGGTCTCTGAACCCAAAGAGTCCCAAAATGACATTGCTGCAGATGGACACAGTTGACCGAATTTGGGGCCCCATATCTTGGGGCCACTTAGTGCTAAGAACCCCAAATTTGGTGTGCAAATCCAGTGGAACTAGCACCACAATATCCAAAGCTGGGGTTTCTAGCACCAAGTGGCCCCGAGATACAGGGCCCCAAAAATCGGTTCAGAAAATGTCAAGTACTTTTCTGTAGCAGAGAATGACATTTTCTGAACCGGCTTTGGGGCCCCGTATCTCGGGCCACTTGGTGCTAGGAACTCCATCTTTGGATATGTTATGGTACCAGTTCCACTGGGTTTGCACACCAAATTTGGGGTTCCTAGCGCTAAGTGGCCCTGAGATACGGGGCCCCAAAGTTGGTTCAGAAAATGTCAAGCACTTTTCTGCAGCAGAGAATGACATTTTCCTAACCAATTTTGGGGCCCCGTATCTCGGGGCCACTTAGGGCTAGGAACTCCATCTTTGGATATGTTGTGGTACCAGTTCCACTGGGTTTGCACACCAAATTTGGGGTTCCTAGCACCAAGTGGCCCTGAGATACTGGGCCCCAAATTCGGTTTGGAAAATGAAATTTTTTGCTGCAGAAAAGTGCTTGACTCCAGTATAAGTCGAGGGGGGCACTTTCAGCACAAAAAAATGTGCTGAAAAACTCGACTTATACTCGAGTATATATGGTATATAATTATTTACTTTTTGGGTTTTTCCATTCTAACTTTACTGCTTTTTATTTCTTATTTTTGAGACTTTTAGATATTCTTGTTATGTTTTAAATGCTTGTGGTAGCAGACTCTCTTGTTAGCTATATCCATGTCTGTTTTTGTCCAGCTGGAGTGCTTTTAGTCTTCAATGCAGAGCCATTTAAGTCCTCATTTTTTCCCGTCCTCTCCACACTTGATAAAGGAGCGCGCATGCCCATTGTGAGCTTCGCGCATGCTCTGAAAAGCGTCGCGTGTTCCCCTCCATCTCATTCATCCTGGTGACGTCACACATAACAACCCCAAACACACCACCAAGACAACCACTGCCTTGCTAAAGAAGCTGAGGGTAAAGTTGATGGACTTGCCAAGGATGTCTCCAGACCTAAACCCTATTGAGCATCTGTGGGACATCCTCAAAAGGAAGGTGGGGGAGCGCAAGGTCTCTAACATCCACCAGCTCTGTGATGTCGTCATGGAGGAGGGGAAGAGGACTGCAGTGGCAACCTGTGAAGCTCTGGTGAACTCCATGCCCAAGAGGGTTAAGGCAGTGCTGGAAAATAATGGTGGCCACACAAAATATTGACACTTTGGGCCCAATTTGGACATTTTCACTTAGGGGTGTACTCACTTTTGTTGCCAGCGGTTTAGACATTAATGGCTGTGTGTTGAGTTATTTTGAGGGAACAGCAAATTTACACTGTTATACAAGCTGTACACTCACTACTTTACATTGTAGCAAAGTGTCATTTCTACAGTGTTGTCACATGAAAAGATAGAAGAAAATATTTACAAAAATGTGAGGGGTGTACTTACTTTTGTGAGATACTGTATGTGATGTGAACATTAACACTTTCACTTCCCTAAGGCTCTGCCTAGACTTGCGGTTAGCGTGGCAAAAATGCAGTTAAGCTGCATTTTTGCCACCCTCCAATCATGTCCCCCCTCTGCCCCTGAAGCTGCAATAGGCAGTGGATGGGAATGTTTACATGCTGAAGCACTTAGCGCCCATGCCCAAGTTTACCTGACATGTAGCAATAAGTGGCACGCAAGCCCGCTGAACGCTACGCAGTCAAGCAAACGGGGAAGCACCACAAACGCACGTGTTTTGGGCACGCCTGTCGCTAAAATGGGGTTAAAAACAGCAGGCGTCGCATTGCTTGCTCACCACCTGTCATTAGCCTCTGAAGTGTGATCTGAATGTGGATCAGGCTTCAGAGGAAAATGAGATTTAGATTGTGCAATTGTCAAACTATCACAGCACGGCCATCCGGCACTGCTGGAAGTGTCAAATGCTGAAGAGTAACAGACCACATAGGGCACCGGAGAGAAAAGTAGAATACCTCTTCCTCTGGAGGAATTTTTTTTTTGAGGCATGGGCAACTACAGTTTCTCTTTAAAGAGGAACTGCAGTCTGCTCACATAATATGTAATAAAAACATCTTTGCCATTCTGAAGCTTCCCTCCAACCACTTTGCATATTATTTTATATATACCGTGATTCTGTACTTGCCAAATAGGCTGCAGAAACCTCTCTCCAGAGTCTGGTTGCAACCATTTTAACTGTGGGCAGCTGAAGCTGCTGCCTGGTCACTTCCTAGATTTACACACCTCCAGCTCTCATTAGCCCTCTTATGACTCATCCTCCCTCCCTTCTTGGCAAACCCTTTACGAGAGTGTGAGAGAGAGAGGGAGCTCTGCATGATGTCATAAGCCTAGGCTAATGACCAGACAAGAAACAGGAAGTTGACTGTATAAGGGATTTACTGGCAGAAAAAAAAAGTTTTACTATCCAAAGTTAAAACAACAAGAAGGGCAGAAGATTTAATAGATGGAAAGATGAAAACAAAATGACTGAAGGTCCGCTTGAGCCTTCCATTATCTGCAGCACAAAAAGCACTACAAAGGCAAATAAAACCTGATAGAGGTTACAACCATTCCCAACCACTTAAGGACTGGATGGATTTACCCCCTTCCTGACCAGGCCATTTTTGGCGATACGGCACTTCGCAGTCATGCGATGCTGTACCCAATCAACATTGATGGCCCTTTTTTCCTACAAATAGAGCTTTCTTTTGGTGGTATTCGATCACGTCTGTGGTTTTTATTTTTTGCGTTATAAACAAAAAATAGGCCGACAATTTTGGAAAAAAATATATATATTTTTTCCTTTTTGCTATAATAAATATCCCCTCCAAAAAAGTAAAACAAATAAAATTTCTTCATAAATTTGGGTCAATATGTATTCTTCTACATATAATTGGTAAAAAAAAGAAAAAAGAAAAAAAAAAAAAAAAAAAAAAAAAAAAAAAAATCGCAATAGACGTATATTGATTGGTTTGCGCAAACGTCATAGCATCTACAAAATACTGATTGGGAGTAGAGAGAGATCGCTGTTCCTGATCACTAGGAACAGGCGATCGCTCTGAACTCCCCTGAAAGAACGGGGATCTGTTTGTTTACATTGACAGATCCCCATTCTTTTCAATCTTAGTTTATTTCAAAATAAAGATATAACAGAAAGATAAAGTACCGTATGGTATAATATTGTATACATTATATACATAACGAGAAAAATATTGTATTAGCACACTAGATATAGTGGCTTGTAATGTATTAGTACACTTACAAGTGTGGGGGAATCAACGTATAGCCACCTTTAAACTTTTGCATGTTTGTGTTATCAGGAAATTCCTCCCTGTCGGGCTGAAACGCTGTATAGATCATTCAATCATTTGTTATAGATATTTAAGTTGTTGAGCGATTCTGGAAATACAGTCTTTTATATATCAATTTAAGTGACTGGATCAGTACTTAAGGAAAAATGACAGAGAAAAAAAAAAAGGGATAAGTAAAAGCATGTGAAGAGATAGGGGATGACAACAGACCTGGGGAGCACCCCGACATGGCTAATCAGCGGGCAAAGACGGGGCATCTCTGATCGACAGATCCCCATTCTGGCTCTCTGTGGAGCGCATCGGCTCCCCCGCCACACTGCAGGCGCCGGCTGTTAAAGGGACCACCGAACAGCAACATCGATTTGCAAGAACGAGCCAACCTGCCGACGTATAATGAAGGCGGCTGGTCGGCAAGTGGTTAACGAAAAAAAAATTGGAATGGAGTTCCAGCCAAAAGCTAAAGTCTGGGCTCCCAAAACTATATATACATACATATCTATATATACCTATATATATATATATATATATATATATATATATATATATATATATATATATCTATCTCTCTCTATATCTCTCTATATCTATCTCTCTCTATCTCTCTCTCTCTATCTATCTCTCTCTATACATACACATATATATATATATATATATATATATATATATATATATATATATATATATATATATATATATATATATATATATATATATATATATATATATATATATATATATATATATACATATACATATATATATATATATACATATATACATATATATATATATATATATACATATATACATATATATATATATATATATATACATATATATATATATCTATATATATATATATATATATATACACACACACACACATATATATATATATATATATATATACATATATATATATATATATATATATATATATATATATGTATATGTGTGTATATAGATATATATATATATATATATATATATGTATATATATGTATATCTATATATATATATATATATACACACACATATATATATATATATTTGGAAATGTATTTTTAGCTATATGCAGTATTTTTGTTTATTTTTTCATATGTCATATTCTGTGTATAAATAAATTCTTTTAGATACTTTTTTTTTGTGTGCATATACATATATATATATATATACACATACATATATATATATACACACACATTCATATATTAGTGTATGTATGTGTATATATATATATATATATATGCATATGCATATATATATATATATATATATATATATGCATATATATATATATATATATATATATATATGCATATATATATATATATATATATATATATATATATATATATATATATATATATATATATATATATATATATATATATATATATATATATATATATATATATATATATATATATATGCATATATATATATATATGCATATATATATATATATATATATGCATATATATATATATGCATATATATATATATATATATATATATATATATATATATATATATATATATATATATATATATATATATATATATATATATATGCATATATATATATATATATATACACATTCCTTAATAGCCACAAAGGATAAAAACCATGTTCAAATGCCTTTCTAAACCCCGATATTGCCTTGTAAGAGTAGTGGTGACATCATCAATCTGCCATAAATAGCCTGTGTAGAGAGCAGAGCTGTAGGAGGGGCCCAGCAGGCTCCACCCACCATAGAAAACTACAGGAGGGGGCGGAGACAAGACCAGTCACCCTGTATAAGGAGAGAGAGAGAAAGCAGAGCTGTGGGAAAGGCCCAACAGGCTCCACCCACCATAGAAAACTACAGGAGGGGGTGGAGACAAGACCAGTCACCCTGCAGAAGGAGAGAGAGCAGCAGTGAGCGGTCTTTTATTACAGGAATTCTCACACTGGATTACTGCACAGATCTGGAAGAAATACACAAAGCACACCGAGATTCCAGAAGAACACACACAATGAATGGATTTAGATATTTATTAACTATGAAAAGCAGAACACAAACAAAGAAAAAACGACTCATTTTTATTGATTCCTTTAAGGAATATTTCTCTATAACCGCATTTTATTGCGTCCACAATAAAATGATTCAATAAATTAACTATAATGAAAACTTTTTGGAAATAAACTTACAAACCACAGAGATATTTAATATCTCTTTAACCACTGTTCATCTGGCATTCTATTTCTCAATAGAGCGGACATCCTTTTCCACACTGCAACAAGCTCACAGTGTGCGGTGAAATCAGAGTACGTCATTTCAATACAGGAGGGAAGCCTGTACAACTGGGCAAGACCGAAGGGAAGGCCGGAGTTCTGCTTTAAGCTAGCAAGAAAAGCGACAGTTCTTGCAAAGAGCGTGCACAGAAGACCTGCCTACAAGGCCAGGTGTATATGTACTCAGGTATTCCCTAATACAGACATACATGTATATATGAGAAAAGAAAGGGGGAGGGGTGTGACATTTCACATGTTATGGAGGACAAAACA
Source organism: Lithobates septentrionalis (assembly GCA_037952835.1). Classification (NCBI taxonomy): domain Eukaryota; kingdom Metazoa; phylum Chordata; class Amphibia; order Anura; family Ranidae; genus Lithobates; species Lithobates septentrionalis. The sequence goes on along the minus strand of JBBDGP010003305.1, from coordinate 207,171 downwards.
AGAATATGCCGGCAATTACCAATAAACCAAAAAAAATACGCAGACGGTGTGAGTTCGGGGCCGCTCCTGCAGTTTTTTGACATGCCACTTTGTGTGTGTGAAGCCGCTGCATCTGCAGACATCGCTATAGGTTGCCTGCATGCAGCTCGGGGCGGATGCAGGCATTATAACATTGGCAGCCTGCATGCAGGACAGGTGCTAGCACCCCTTGTTGGCTTTTACTTGTTCTAAGCAACAATATGGTATCTATATTTTTTATATAGTTTTGTAGATGCATTTAGTGCGCTACTGTGGAATTATATGTCTCTCTCTCTTTTTTACACCGACATTTCTTTCACCTCATTTGCAACAATACGGGCTCACCGTTAGCCGTGCGGGGTTCGGGGGTGCAGGGTTCGGCACTGGATGGATTCATTTCCAGGTACTAAAGTTGCAGTCACAATTTTGGCAATCTCAGAAGGATCAGTAGCTGCATATTAAATGCATGAAACTCTCACCAAATAGTCGGTACTTCCCCAGCGCCCCCCCCCCCTCCCCCCCATCAATGTCACAACGAAGAAACTGTTTTTTTTCATTTTCGGAAACGCTTGAACAGAGGATGTACGTGTTTGCCGGCGGCATTCTTGTTGCGAGGTGTGTGGTATTCCATATACGCCGTATCGTCTGCTCCAGACATAGAGCTCATCGTCCCGACACGCCGTCCCACCTGCGGGAAAATGGAAATAGTAAGGGGGGAGTATCACAGGAAATGTCACTTTCATGAGCAAAAAAAAAAAAATTAATAAAAAAAACGATTGAAGATATAATACAATGCAATCTGTCAGTATCATCATTACAGCTTTGTTCACACGGGAGTACTACAGTGTATGTCTATGCAAGGGCTGTGTTCATCCACATGGGAATGCACGGGTGCTCCGTACAGGTAAGTGCCATTTATGGGAATTGGAAGACAGCCTGCAAAACAATGCCATGTGATCAGTGAGTTGCAGCCGCAATGCCGGACTCCTGCAGACTCTTCCTACAGCTCACAGGGGGGGAGATTTACAAAAACTGGAGCACTCGGAATCTGGTGCAGCTCTGCATAGCAACAAAATCAGATTCTAACTTCAGCATGTTAGGCTTTGCCAATAAAACTTCCTGGATGCCTGTAGGAGGATTGTGGGAGATACAGGCATTTTGGATTTAATATTTAGCACAAATAAAACTTAATAGCCGATTGGTTACTATGCACAGCTGCACCAGATTTAAATCTCCCCCCACTGTCTGTACCTTTCTATGGACTTTCAGGTAAAAACAACTAGTTAACTGTAGTGAGTGGGCCTTTTAAGCAGTTGTTCCCATGGGTGTATGTATGTATGTATGTATGTATGTATGTATGTATGTATGTATGTATGTATGTATATATATATATATATATATATATATATATATATATACACACACACACACATATACATATATATACACATATACATATATATATACACATATACATATATATATATATATATATATATATATATATATATATATATATATATATATACATACACACACACACACAAATATAGTATAATATATGAATGTATATATATTTATATATGTATGTATATGCACATAAAAAAAAGTATCTAAAAGAATAATTTATACACAGAATATGACATATCAAAAAATAAACAAAAATACTGCATATACAGTCACTGACAAAAGTCTTGTCGCTTGTGTACAAATGGACCTGAAGTGCCTCTAAAATATATTTCTAAGCAAGATTTTGGTACAAGAAATGGGTCATTTTAATCCCAACAGATTTTGTAATCATGTTTGAGTGCAAAACGAAACTGACAAAAAGTATTCTAATATTCACAGCTTGGTAAAGCCCATTGAGTCAATTTTTGCCAAGACATAAGTGTTGTCGCCTTGTTATATGAGCTTCACCTGTGACTAATAATGGATCAATTAGGTCTCAGGTGTGTATGAAAAGAACACTAGTACACTAGACCTCTGCAAACATGCCTAAGACTCACCCAGAGACTAAAGTGTTGATTATAAAGAGGCTGAAGACCAGATCCACTGCTGATGTGGCAGACACCTTCAATGTGTCTCAGCGTCAAGTTCAGAGGATAAAAAAAAGATTTGAAGAGACTGGAGACATTTTGGACAAGGCCAGGTCAGGCCGACCCCGCAAGACAACTGCTCGAGAGGACCGTTTGTTGGCTCGAAAATCCAAGACCAGCCCATTTTCCACTGCAGCAGAGCTCCACGAGACCTGGTCACCTGAAGTCCCTGTGTCAACCAGAACAGTTTGTCGGATTCTGTCTCGAAATGGCCTCCATGGTTGAATCAGTGCCTATAAGCCAGCACTAAACAAAAAGGCAATTGAAAAACCGTGTGGCATTTGCCAAGGGCCACAGCCTGCTAAAAGGATGGACTCTGGAAAAGTGGCAGAAGGTGGATTTTTCAGATGAATCTTCTGTTGAATTACACCACAGTCGCCGCAAATATTGCAGGAGACCTACTGGAACCCACATGGAGCCGAGATTTACCCAGAAAACAGTGAAGTTTGGTGGAGGCAAAATCATGGTCTGGGGTTACATCCAGTATGGGGGTGTGCGAGGGATCTGCAGGGTGGAAGGCAACAATAGTCTAAAATACCAAGAAGTCTTAGCTACTTCTTATATTCCCAACCATAAAAAAGGCCAAATTTTGCAGCAGGATGGTGCTCCATCGCATACTTTCATCTCCACATCAAAGTTCCTTAAGGCAAAGAAGATCAAGATGCTCCAGGATTGGCCAGCCCAGTCACCAGACATGAACATCATTGAGCATATGTGGTGTAGGATGAAAGATGAAGCATGGAAGACGAAACCAAAGAATATTGATGAACTCTGGGAGGCATGCAAGACTGTTTTCTTTGCTATTCCTGATGACTTCATCAATACATTGTATGAATCCTTGCCAAACCGCATGGATGCTGTCCTTCAAGCTCATGGAAGTCATACAAGATATTAAATTTGGATCTCACAGCACCACTAAATTTTCTGACATATTTTTGGATTTTCAGTAAAGTTGTTCAATTTCTGTATAGGCGACAAAACTTTTGTCTTGCCAAAATTTGACCTGTCTGTTTGATTAAATAATAAATCTTTTTTCAGTGAAACTAATTTATTTCAGTGCAGTAAACATCATTTGGGAGGGCTTTAGCTTTTCATAGGAGCTATTTCTAACACCAATTGATTAATTAAAAGTCAGGTAATAGCAGGAGTTTCTACAAAATACAGAAGCGACAAGACTTTTGTCAGGGACTGTAGATAAAAATACATTTCCAAGTATCAGATATGATATAATGTATGTCATATGGAACATGTTTCGGTATAGGCCACTTCTTCAGGGCTCCACTATCCGTGTTTGACTTAGAAATACCTGATATAGATATTGATTTTTTTTTTACATTTTTTTACATATAATACATAACTGAATGAATGCATGATCCTGTGTACAGGGTAAGAGCAATATCTTTGTTTGAGCAAATAAAGGATTGGTCTTTGGGTGTATTAGTGAGTTTTATTATGTGTACTCCTGGCTTCTTACCGTATATACTCGAGTATAAGTCGAATTTTTCAGCATGTTTTTTTGTGCTGAAAGTGCCCCCCTCGACTTATACTCGAGTCAAGCACTTTTCTGCAGCAAAAAATTTCATTTTCCGAACCGACTTTGGGGCCCCGTATCTCAGGGCCACTTGGTGCTAGGAACCCCAAATTTGGTGTGCAAACCCAGTTGAACTGGTACCACAACATATCCAAAGCTGAAGTTCCTAGCTCTAAGTGGCCCTGAGATACGGGGCCCCAAAATCGGTTTGGAAAATGTCATTCTCTGCTGTAGAAAAGTGCTTGACATTTTCTGAACCGAATTTGGGGCCCAATATCTCAGGGCCACTTGGTGCTAGGAACCCCAAATTTGGTGTGCAAACCCAGTTGAACTGGTACCACAACATATCCAAAGCTGAAGTTCCTAGCTCTAAGTGGCCCCGAGATACGGGGCCCCAAAATCGGTTTGGAAAATGTCATTCTCTGCTGCAGAAAAGTGCTTGACATTTTCTGAACTGATTTTTGGGGCCCTGTGTCTCGGGGCCACTTAGAGCTAGAAACCCCAGCCTTGGAAATGTTATGCTGCTAGTTCCACTGGGTTTGCACACCAAATTTGGGGTTCTTAGCACTAAGTGGCCCCGAGATACGGAGCCCCAAATTTGGTCAACTGTGTCCATCTGCAGCAATGTCATTTCGGGACCCTTTGGGTTCAGAGACCCCAAATTTTTGCTGCAGCTAGGGGGCATCTAGGAACCCTTAACTACCGAGTTTGAAGTTCAGGGGACCTATGGCTGCAAATGGGCACAGTGAGGCATGCAAATGGGCATTGTTGACCCTCTTTTCCACTTACAGTAGCTGTGCATTTCTCACCCTCGTCTTATACTCGGGTCAATACGTTTTTCCCATTTTTTTGTGGTAAATTAGGGCCTCGACTTATACTCGGAACGACTTATACTCGAGTATATACGGTATATCCCTTAGCAATGATACTGTTGGAACCTTGGTAAATTTATAGATATTTTGGGCTATACCTGCAGCCCTGCTCCTCAATATTTGAACATGTTGCTTTCACATGCAGTTTAGTGAAATATCTTTTTTTGTTTATACTACTCTATATTAGTTTATGTCCTTTATAAATCTGGTCATATTGATGGATGAACTGAGTCCTGGTGCTCTCCTGGGGCTCTTTTCTTATGGACATCTCACTCCTTTTTTATACAGAGATGGGTCCTCAGACATGCCTTTTATCTCTACTCTATATCTACAAGATGATGTGTCAAGATCGGTCTCCCCTTAGCTCAAAAACATCAAATTCATTCTTGAAGGCATATTACTATATATTATTTATTTAAATGAATATTTTTTTAGTTTAATTTTTTTTCTCCCCCCCCCCCCCCCTTCCAGCTAGTGGACAGAGGTTTTGGAAATGTACAATTAAATGTATGCTATTTAGTCACTAATTTGGTTTGTTTTGCTTATATCTATATCAGATATTTCTAAGTCAAACACGGATAGTGGAATCCTGAAGAAGTGACCTATACCGCAAAACATGTTGGCAGCTTCCGTATGACATACGTTATATCATATCTGATACTTGGGAATGTATTTTTATCTATATAGGAGTATGGTTTTTTTTTTGGATAGAACATATTCTGTGTATAAATAAATTATACTTTATATTACTATATACTATATTACTATATAGGTTGTTTATTTTTTGATATGACATATTCTGTGTATAAATAAAATATTCTTTTATATAGCGTATGTTTTTTTGGTGATATATTTAAATATACCCATGGGAACAACCGCTTAAAAAACGACCACTCACTACAGTTAACTAGTTGTTTTTATAATTTACCGGGCTGGTGCTCCCTAGGCTTTGAGCCCTTTGGTTCAACAGGCCCTCCTTCCTTATTCTTAAATATTTAGGCTTTCAGGTAAAAGCTGGAGGAAGTGTCAATGGACTATGATTGTGCCGACTACCGCTCTTGTAGTCCATGGATAACTCAATGCAGTGGCAGACAGGACTTGTAGTTTATTCGTTCACAGATCTCTGCACACAGAGCTCCGCCTACACAGCCGCATAAATTTAATTGCGACAGCGTGTGCGTGTGTGTGGCGGGGGCTCAGGGGATGTGTGCATGTTACACCCTAAATACAGGTGTAACATGTTCCTAAAGGTGAACTTAGCCTTCAAGTATAATGTAATGCTACATTAGAATTCCAGATACTACAGGAATGAGAGCCTATAGTCATGCTTTATTGATGGTTAAACATACATGAAGCAGTTTGAGACTGAGAATCTGTTGCATGAGACTGCTAGAGATCACCGATTGTGCAGAAGCATCGATTTATTAATAGGCTGTACTAACTATTGACTGCTGGGTTCCACCAGGGCTGCACAACAACAGTTCACAATTAGGACACAAAATCTTTATGCAGCTACAGCAATTTTTTTTATAAAGGGGCGAAGAGCCTTAAAGGGGTTGTAAAGGCAGAAGTTTTTTTTATCTTAATGCATTCTATACATTAAGATAAAAAGAGTTCTGTGTGCAGCAGCCCCCCCCCCCCCCCCCCCCTTTAATAATTACCTGAGCTACCTCTCTGTCCACGGCTGTCTCAGCCTTGAGATTCTCCTTTCTAAATGGGCTGAGACACAAAGTCAGCTAGCCAATCAGGGAGAAAAGGGGCGGGGCCAGGTCGGGGCTCCATGTCTGAATGGACACAGGGAGCTTTGACTCGGCTCGGGTGCCTCCGTATCAAGCTGCTTGCTGTGGGGGCACTGAACGGGAGGGAGGGACCAGGATCACAGAACAGGGACCCGAGAAGAGGAGGATCCGGGCTGCTCTGTGCAAATCCACTGCAACAGTGCAGGCAAGTATAACATGTTTGTTATTTTTATTGGAAAAAAAATTAGACTTTACAATCAATTTAAGAATAAAAGAGGACTATTTTCTTTGCAGCTGTTGAAGATTTTCTCTCACTTCCTGTTCTGTGAATTCTTTGTCACCACAACACATGGTCTGAATACCTGAAACATACAACACTGAGATCTTAATTCTTACATGAGTGAGAGACTTTGATCCGAATTCCCCGACCACTATTTCCTCCTCTGCGTCCAGATCAGAGGCAGCCAACACCTTATGCAGGAGCTGCTGCTGGTCTTCTTTGGTGGAGAATGCCAGTTCTTCTTCCTCCATGCCGGCCAGCTTGGTGATCACCTAACCGACATGGAAATAGAATAAGGAACTGTGACGTATGACATCAAATCACCCATTGTTCTAGCCAAGACCAAACAGATATCTGGAGATATAAGGTGCGCCTGTAACCTCATGGAAGACATGATGAGGGTGGGGACATGATAAAACTAAACTAGAATATTTCTCAAACATAAGTAGCTTAGTGGGTAGCCTCCATCTGTCTTGCAGGACTGGGGTCCTCGATCCGAAACGCAAGCAGAACACACACAACCTGCATGGAGTTTGCATGCTCTCCATGGGCTTGCGTGGGTTTCCACCAGGTACTCCGGCTTCCTTCACATGCCAAAAATATGCTTGTGGGTTAATCAGCCTCTGTCTAAATTGGCCCTGGTATAAGTATGTATGTGAGATAGGGGCCTTAAAATATAAGTGGATGGTCATCGCCATATACATAGTGCGGTTGGAAAAAAAAAAAAAAAAAAAAACACAAGTCCATCCAGTTCAACCAATAATAGATATTTAGGAACTCAGTTTCTGGGAGGGGCTGCTAACAGAAAATTTTAAAGCCTGACTGCACAGTGGTGATAACGATATTAGCCTGCAGTGAAAGTTAAAGAAATCACACCAGCAATGCTCTGCTATTCATTAGCACACACAACATAATGTGCAAATGTAATCATAAAACACAAGCCAAACCTTTGTGGATACCTGACCATCACAACTATACAAGCTTGTTGGACATCTCATTTCCCAACCATAGGCATTAATACAAAAGGTGGCTACTTCTTTGTGAAGAGCTTCCCCTCTCCAGGGAAGGGATTACACACAATTTTGGATTGTATTTGTGAGAATTTGGGTCCATTCGGACAAAAGAACATTTGTGAGGTCAGGTACAGATGTTGGATATGAAGACCTGGCTCACAATTGGTGTTCCAGTTCATTCCAAAGGTGTTCAGTAGGGTTGAAATCAAGGCTTTGTGAAGGACACTCAAGTTGCTCCACACCAAACTCATCAAACCTTGTCTTTATGGATATGCTGGATGATCAGATCTGGCTCATTCTAATTCAACTGAAAGGTGTTTGTTCATTAGGGTTGAGGTCAGGGCTCTGAAAACCACTGAAGACCCTCCACAAAAAAAAAACTTGCCAAACCATGTCTTTATAGGGCTGGCTTTGTGCATTTTGGAGTGCAATTGTGAGAATTTGGGTCCATTTGGCCAAAAGAACATTTGTGAGGTCAGGTATAGATGTTGGATATAAAGACCTGGCTCACAGTTGGTGTTCCTGTTCATTTCGAAGGTGTTCAGTAGGGTTGGTGTTCAAGGCTTTGTGAAGGACACTCAAGTTCCTCCACACCAAACTCAAACTTTGTCTTTATGGAGATGCTGGATGAGAAGACCTGGCTTGTTCCAATTTAACTGAAAAGTGTTCAGTAGGGTTGAGGTCAGGGCTCTGAAGACCACTCTAGGTCCTCCACACCAAACTACGTCTTTATGGGGCTGACTTTGTGCATAAGACAGAGTCAGTCATTCTGGAATAGAAAAGGGTCTTCCCCAAACTGATACCACAAGGCTAGAAGAGGACAATCGTGTAAAATGTCTTTCCATGTTGTACATAGTTGTTTGGCTTGAATAAAGACACCAGTCCATCAAGTTCAATCTGTGTATGGGGGTGTGTGTGTTTATGTCACTATCATTTCCCATATCCCTGTATATTGCGTTTGCTAACCTAAGCGTTTTTTTTTTTTTAAACTAAAATCGAAACTTCCCACTGACATCACCATTGTAAAAAAGGGAGTTCCACATCCTTGCCACTCTGACAGTAAAGAACCCATCGATACAGTTCAAGGTTGAACCGCTTCCCCTCCAATATCAATGAGTGGCTACGCGTATTCGTCAGCTCCCTAAAACTGAATAGTTTTTTTTCCTATGCTAGAACTACCATTAAGGGATACGCTTAATGCATGTAGTTGTTCCCCGTAACGAGCAATCAAGCACTGCCGGTCGCTCGGTTCTCAGGGCTCCCTGAGCAGAGAGCTGGTGACTGTCAGTCACAGCTCTCTGCGCTCACTGGAGCGCGAGGGTATGGAGGGGCGGGGGGGCCGGCTCCGGCTCTCAGTGGATCTTAGAGGCTGAGCCGGATCCCAACTCCACTGTCGTGATTTCGCCCCAGCCTGGACCTGTGTTCTGTCAAAATAGCTAATTAATCGAGATCTCAAATTGTGTCACTTCCGGTTACTGTAAAGCATCAGTAATTGGAGATTTAAAAGAGTTGCCGTTTTGCAAGTGTGTAGACTTCGGTACACGAATAAGTTTGCTGTTTTGGACAGAACAGCGGCTAAGGAGGAAAAAGTTGCCGCCGCTTTGGAGGCGGCCATGTTGTTGGTTAGTATCGGGCGCACTAACAATGTCCGCTTATAATATCGTGTACCGGAGTGTATATGCTTGCCGGTGTTGTGTCAAAACAGCAACTCGTGATCCACTGGAGAACTACAGCCAAATGAGCTTTGCCTGTACTTATCCTTTAATACGTTTCTTATACTAATTCAGCGTTATTATTTAATCTTTGAGCAACTATAACACAGTGACCTCTTTTTTCCCCCTTCTATGAGGTATTTACTGTATTGCTTTCCTTTTTATCATTCTCTATGCATTGATGTGTCTAGAACCATCACTCATACTTTGGTATCGAGTATTACTTTGTATTCGGTGCTACGTGTTGCATTATGCAGTATTGCATTATGTTTTTCCTCAATTACCCCGCTGGCACCAACCGGCTTTATACAGGAGCATCATCTCTATTCTACTGTTCTTTTTTTTGTAATGTAACTTACATGTCTTTACATGTTGCAGATAGTTGTAGATTGATAGAGAATTGGTGACTGGAATGATAGACACACACACCTTTTATTTCTTTACTATGGATTGTCTTTTATTCAATTGTATTGAAAAAACTCTTTAATATAAAGATTATAAGAAAAAAACCCCACAGTACTGGAAAAACCTGAACTCAATAATTTGGAGGGCGGATTTGGCCATATAGCAGGGCTCAAAATTTCAAGACCTGAGCTACTAGCCAGTCCTCAAGGGTTACTCGCCACCGGTTGCCCCACCCAAACCCCTACTCTGCCCCTTCTCTAAACACGCCTTCATAAATTATCTCATGAAAAGACACTTAAATGTTTTATGCAGAATTAAGTACTAAAAATAAATATTAACAACAACTTTAACCGTGCCCACCAGTGCAGCCTTGCCCGTGCTTACCACGCTGCCTACCCGAGTCCATCATGCAGCCTACCCGAGTCCATCATGCAGCCTACCCGAGTCCATCATGCAGCCTACCCGAGTCCATCATGCAGCCTACCCGAGTCCATCATGCAGCCTACCCGAGTCCATCATGCAGCCTACCCCTGCCCACCATGCAGCCTACCCCTGCCCACCATGCAGCCTACCCCTGCCCACCATGCAGCCTACCCCTGCCCACCATGCAGCCTACCCCTGCCCACCATGCAGCCTACCCCTGCCCACCATGCAGCCTACCCCTGCCCACCATGCAGCCTACCTGTGCCCACCATGCAGGGGAACAGAGGAGAGTAAGAGGATTGATGGCCGGATGATCAGAGCGCCGAGGAACATCGCCTGAAACGACTTTCATTTCAATAGCAGTGTGTTCCCACCGCTTGGCTTCACATACAGCCCCGCCCCCTGGCCAGGGAACTTTGATACACGTCACTCGTCCCGGGTGATCTGCCTATCAAAGATCCCAGGACCAGGGGGCGGGGCTGTGTGTGACAGCGAGTGCGGGGAACACTCTGTTATTGAAATGAAAGCCTCTAGTGATGTTCCTCGCACTCTGATGATCCGGCCGCCTGCTCTCCTCTCCTCTCTTCCCCTCCGCGAGTGCTGGGAGAAGGACTCCCATAATTCCGCCCGCCGCCCCCGCTCCCAGGCAGCCCTTCCTCGCCAGCTCTCAAAATCCACTAGCATTTTTGAGGGCTGTCATATAGCATAAAAGCAGGATTAGGAGGCGTTTCAACAACCAAACACTTTTGTCTATTTCAAAACGCCAGGTCCCATTTATCATAAAGTGGAACTCCAGGCAGCTAATATAAAATAAGGAGAGAAAAGAATCACCAACCCAGTACAACATTTCACATGTATGCATTACAGCTTTTTACCCATTTCCAGTTCGCCCTGATGAAGGGTCTCAGTTATCCTTCTATAAAGACCACATTCTTTCCAGCTGACTATATGGGTAAAAGAATTCAATTTTTTTAACGTCTTATTGCTTAAGTAAAAAGCTAAAAACGTACCTTAAAGCTGTAGCCTTGATCCACAAGGAATCTCTGTCTCTTGGTGGAGTACGCCATTTCCTGGGTGTCCTGTGACACCAATGAATAGAAGAACGCGTTGTACTCCTCCGCCACCATCCCTGAGAGACAGAGACATCACAGAAGTCACATCAGGGTGAGATAGGAAAGACATGTACATGACTATTCAGATAAAGATGAATAAAATCTACTACTACCTGATAAGATGGCACTTCCTATGTCAGGATGCCAATTCGCACTCAAATTTAAAAAACCTGGGGCACCCCATACTCACATGTGAGGAACCCCAATAAACTGACACATCATGAATGTAAAAGGAAAGCGATGAGGACTTCCTGTGGTATATACATATACACACACACACATATTATATATATATATATATATATATATATATATATATATATATATATATATATATATATATATATATATATATATATATATATAATATATATTATATATGATAGAGAAAGTGTGCAAAGGATTGCTGAACTTAAGATATTGATCAATAATTCAAGAAATTACATAGAGATACAGAGATCTTTGCTGCAGGAGCCCCCCCCCCCCCCCCCCAGGCCGCCCCCCTTTATTCTTACCTGGGCCCGATCGGATCCATTGATGTGCACGAGCCCCGCGGCTCCAGCCGCCGTTGCTCCTCATTGGACAGATTGATAGCTCCGTCCTCACAGTGGTCTGACTGATTTCAGCGACTTATGTACTACATAGGCACCATCCCAAGCCAGGCCGTGAGCGTTTTTAGACACCGGTAAGCCATGCCCCTACTCACAAGGCTCCAAAAAAATAAGGGGAGTGGTTCTGCAGCTGAGACTGGAGCCAGGTAAGCGTTTAGGGAAGGGGGGGGGGGGGGGGGGGATAGAACAGGTAGTGAGTGGGGCATTTTGGTTTTACCTTAACGCCAGAAATGCAGAAGGGCAAAAGATATTTTTACTTTAAAACCACTGTAAACAAAGCTTTTTCAGCTAAGGTTAGGCAATCATGTGAAAAGAAGCCAACAGCTCCACCTGCAGGCTGCATAAAAAAAAAAAAAAAGATTTTTATGCAATTTTTTTTTTTTTTAAAACAGTAAAAATAAAAAAGTTATTCGCTTCATGTATTTTTTTTAGTCTTATATATAATTGAAGAAAACACATCTAAAAACAATATGTATTCTCTTTAATCACTTGCCTACCGGACCGGACACTTTTACCCCCTTCCTGCCCAGGCCAATTTTCAGCTTTCAGAGCCGTCACACTTTGAATGACAATTGTGCGGTCATGCGACACTGTACCCAAACAAAAGTTTTATCATTTTTTTCCACATGAAGAGAGCTTTTTTTTTTTTTAAATGGTATTTAATCACCACTGTTTTTTTTTTTATTTTTTTTGCTAAATAAGCGACTGAAAATCTTAAAAAAAAACAAAAAAAAAAAACGGTCATAGTCTTTTACATTTTTTTGCAAACCAGTCATTTTTCTCCTTCACTGATGTGCGCTGATAAGGCGGCACGACAGGCACTGTTGGAACTGCACCGATTATCAGTGTAAATGTGCCTGTTACACAAGCCGGTTACTGACTCTTCTCCTCATGCTGTCAGCAACTGGCTTCTCTTTACCTCCATAATCAGCTGCGATTGGACACAGCTGATCACGTGGTAACCAGATGCCGATGGGCTCTTTTACCTCAATCTGTGATCAGCAGTGTCCGGAAGACACATCACAGAGCGCGCCACCTGCGCCCTGCAGCGGGCGTGATCACAGGAGGCCACCATAAGACGCCCTCTCAGAACTGGAGGACCGCGCCGTATCGGTCATTCGGCTATAGCGCAGTCAGCAAGTTGTTCAGTGGCTGTATATTTTGGGGGGATGGCAAACAATGCACCCACAGCCAATCTCCGTGGGTCATTCGAGTCGGGTCACCAGCACCCACCCCCCGGTCAGTCGATGAGCCCCGCACTTACTTCCAGGCAGCATTTACCTCTGGCAGCCTCCACGTCTCCTCCTCCTCTCTTTGTCGTGGGCCAATAGGATCGCTGGGTGTTTTGGCCAATTGCAAATTTGGGGAGGAGATTCAGTGTGAAAATAGCAAATATTAATTCACTATTGCCACACAACTGGGTGGGATCAAAGCGCAATGCTCTGCGCCCCCAAGCCCACCCATTTTTTTGAAGCTTATTTGAGCCTCTGGCTCTAATCAAATGCTTAAAAAAATAATAATCCGGCGCCCTGTATGTAGATTAGGGGGCCGGACGCATGGATAGGGGGGCGACACCCCTGCGCCCCTAATGGACGGGCCGCCACTGAAGTGGCTAAAGCGACATTTTCGAGATGGTCAGAGTTATGGTCCCCAACTACGCTCAGCAATTCCTCCTGTCAGCTTTACCTTTACTAATAACATTACTTCCAGACCCAGCAGTTGCACAGGGGCCAGCAGATTAAAGTCCCTAAAGCACTTTCGGGGGTGGGGGGCAGAAAATCAACACTTCCTGAACTGTCAGCTTCTTGCATTTTCTCTTTGGACAGCGGAGATATTTGCAGCAGGAGATTTCCTTATTGAAGATCCTTAAAGCAGGGAGGACTATATTCCCCAAAGTCTCCTTTAGCAACTAGAGGGAAGGTCTGCTTTTGGAACTTGTAGTTCTCCAAAATATTAGAAGGTTGCGCTCTACCTTTTAAAAATTGAAACATCCAATCACAGAACAGAGATTTAAAAGTAGCCCTGGTATATATACTGGCTGTATTGCTCTTTTGACGACTTTAATAAACTCTCATTATTGCTAAAAAATAAAAAAGTGAAACGAGACATTTGATCAGAATAACGTAACCACAACAAGCTTTGAATCGTCGTTTTCACGCGTTCATTGCATAAATCAGGCGGTACGGTATACTCCGTCGTGAAGAAAGGAAACAAGGAGTTAAGTGTGCTGCAGATGAGGCCCAAGGGGGGCCAGCAGTAATTAAAGCCCCCCCCCCCATGAACAGCGTTCCTGCTGCCACCGCATGGGTGACTCACTGGTCATGTTCCAGGGCGTGAGAAACCTTCAAGCCAATTAGCTGCTCTTAATAAGCGATGGAAGTGCAACTGCTGTCTGTAGCAATCCCTCTAAAAGACATCACAGGGTAGAGGTGTGAAAATGTCGGGCCGTACAACCTGCACATAACAAACTTCATCCACATGCTTGGGGGGGCCTAGAGGTGTGCATTTCTGCCTTGTAGCATTGGGGCCCCTTGGGGCCCAGGAGTTTGCATTCTCTTTCTGTGCTAGTGTTGCTTTCCTCAGGGTTCTCCATTTTTCTCCCCCCCATTCCCAAAGACATGCTTGATAGGTTAGTTGGCTGTTGTCTATATTGGCCCCGGTATGAGTATGCATGCATGCGAGATCTTAGGACAAGGACTGTGAGTGTACAATACGTAAAAGGTGCTGCATAAATTGTTGGCATTATATACAGTACTGTGCGAAAGTTTTAGGTAGTTGTGAAGAAATGCTGTAAAAGTAAGAACGCTCCCAAAAATATTATATTGTTGTTTATTGTTATCAAAATGCAAAGAGAGAACAAAAAGAAAAATCTAAAATTTTCACATTACAGTTTTATAAAGTTATAAAATGCATAAAGTTTGGGTTTTACCTTTTTTCGCTCTCAATACACGCCCCAGGCGCTGCGCCTCCTGTCTTCGGGACCCTCCGTGAGAAGAGATCTGTATTAGAACATTGGCTTCTGGTAGATCGAAGGAGGTGTCTCCCACCTGATGAACAGAACAGTGCACATAAATCGAGGAAGAGGACAAAGAAGTAGAGGAAGTGGGACGAAGAGGAAGGAGGAAAGACGAAGGGGAAGGAGGACAATGAGGAGGAGGAGGATGATGAAGAAGAAGAGGAGAAGGAGGAGGAGGATGAGGAAGAAGAGGAGGAGGATGAGGAAGAAGAGGAGAAGGAGGAGGATGAGGAAGAAGAGAAGGAGGAGGATGAGGAAGAAGGAGGAGGAGGAGGAGGAGGAGGAGGAGGAGGAGGAGGAGGAGGAGGAAGAAGAAGAAAGGAGGAGGAGGAGGAGGAGGAGGAGGAGGAGGATGAGGATGAGGAAGAAGAGGGGGAGGGGAGGAAGAGGAGGAGGAGGAGGAGGAGGAGGAGGAGGAGGAGAAGGAGAAGGAGGAGGAGGAGGAGGAGGAGGAGGAGGAGGAGGAGGAGGAGGAGGAGGAGGAGGAGGAGGAGGGAGGAGGAGGGAGGAGGAGGGAGGAGGAGAAGGAAGCGAAAGAGGAGAAAAAAAAGAAGAGAAGGAGGAGGAGGAGAAGAGGGAGAAGGAAGAGGGAATTTGTTGTTCTAGCAAGGAGATTTGGGGGAGAGGATTTACAAGCCACAGACCAACTCTGCCTCACAAACGTCAATTTATGGCTTGTGCGGCACACATGCAAAAATCGTACATTTTCCTGCACCGCAAAAATGCACACACACTGAGATGTACCTCCTGATGTGAATGGCCCCTCAGACTGCTGAGCCCTGAGATTGTGCACAAAAAAGGCTGAGAAACACTAATCTAGTGTATGACCGGGGGGAGTCCTGAGCCCACGAAACGCGCTGGTTTCTCTCTTTGCCATATACCATAAAAACATACTAGACTCATACTAGTGCTGTGTTGCGCTCATCCATTGTACACACAGACTACCCCTGTGGACAACTTAGTTGGCTTTTTGTCCCCAAACTTTTTGGTTAAGCACTCTAACATTTCTTAACCACTTGGCCTCCGGAAGATTTTAACCCCTTCATGACCAGGCCAAGACTTCTCCCAGACTTCTCCCAAGACGTCCCCCCCCCCAAGACGTTCCCCCCCCCCCCCCCCCCCCCCCAAGACTTCTCCCAAGACTTCTCCCAAGACCTCTCCCAAGACTTTTAGTTTGAAATTTTCCCTCTCTGGCCACCTCCAGTATCCCTATTGGGTATCCTTGTCACAGACAACCCAATTCGTTGGAGATGTTCTCTTTATCCCTCTCACTCACCTTAGAAATAAAGATCGTATTGATTTTAGGATTGTGTTTGAAGTTCTGAAGGATCTGCATTCTCTCCCCTTGAGAGGTTGGACCGTAGATATAAGGCCTGAAAAATGAACATATCGCCAATGAACCAACTTTAGGTAGCATGCAGAAAAAAATGTAATATGAATTAAAAATTTAACGTAAAATTCTAACCTGGACCCGCTCCCCATTCCCAAGAGTGTCCCCATTGGCCCTCCAGGTTGGCTTTACGCACTATACAGCATGTGTCAACACAGCACATGTTAACCCGGTTCTACATGCACTGTACAAATCCAGTAGCTGCCATCACACCTGCACCACAACTCATAGTATATCACTTCATAAAATACTGCAGGTGTGGGGTTCCCGGTGCACTGGGGTGTGCCAACAGTCCATACAAAATGACCGGGCTTATCCAATCCATGCTAAGCAGGAACAGTGATCTTTTCATTCCCAAAGCACCTCCCACGCAGTTAGTAATTACTCCCTAGGGACACATTTAACCCTTTGATCGCCCCTGATGTTGATCCCTTCCCTGCCAGTGTCACGAGTACATTGACAGTGCATATTTTTTTTAGCACTGATCACTGCATTAGTGTCACTGGTCCCCAAAAAGCATCAGGTGTCCGATTTGTCCGCTGTAATATCGCAGTCCCACTATAAGTCGCTGATCGCCGCCATTACTAGTAAAAAAATTAAATAAGTCAAAACATATCCCATAGTTTGTAAACGCTGTAACTTTTGCGCAAACCAATCAATATACACATATTGGGATTTTTTTTTTTAAACCCAAAACATGTAGCAGAATACATATTAGCCTAAATTAATGAAGAAATTCGATTTTTTTTTTTATTGGATATTTTTTATAGCAGAAATAAAAAGAAAATGTTCTTTTTTTCTTCTCAAAATGGTCAGCATTTTTTTGTTTATAGCGCAAAAAATAAACGCAGAGGTGATCAAATACCACCTAAAGAAAGTGCTATTTTTAGGGGGGGAGACATACATTTTATTTGGGTTCAGCGTCGCACAACCACGTAATTGTCAGTTAAAGTAAGGCAGTGCCACAACTGTGGGTATAGGATTGGGTATATGGGATTGTATGATTTTTTTTTTTTTTTTTATGGTTGAACTAGATGGACTTGTGTCTTTTTTCAACCTAACTATGTAACTATGTAAGTGCCGTATCGCAAAAAATGGCCTGGTCATTAAGGGGTGGGTGGGTAAACCTTCCAGGGCTGAATAAATGGAACACATGGCAGATTGAACAGGTAATCAAATAATACTATGGGACAAAACCTCCCTGTAAAGTTGGTCTGTGTTGGGGAATGGAGGATGGGCAGCTCCAGACCCCAAAGTAGGATGTAAACGTGACACTTTGTAAGGCTCCAGCTCACCGTCTGCCCACTCGCACGGAACAGCGATCACACCAAAAACTAACATTCCTGGAGTTGCATTTCTAATCTCCTCTCAGACAGATTAAAGGGTCTCATACAGGATCCAATCTCGGCTGGAATGCCTCTAAAGTTCCGCACAAAGCAGAACTAAAAATGAGTGGACATTGCACTTGGAAATCAATACCATAAAGCTGAACTGCAAGCAGAAAATAAAAGATCGCCAGCCAAATTATGAATCAATTTTTACCAGCATTGCAAATTTGCATTTGGCGGGGGAGGTAAATCAATGGGGGCATCAGAAAAAAAACTCGGCCCCCAGTTCTATGGGTCAGCGGATGGATAACACAAGGGGGCCCATAGAGAAGCAGATCATCATTAGTGGGCTTTAACAGTCGCTGTGTTGACCCCCAAAACAAAAGGGGTGGTTGGCACTTGCATGGGTCGCCTGCATCTATCTAAACTTGTCATCTTTACAGACCACCAGATTCTAAGGGAAGAAGTGTTTTCTGTGCAGCTTCTTGCTCAACTGGGAATGAGAAGATTGGAAGTTTTTGCCATGATTGCTCCAGTGAGGATGCTTGGGAAAGTGAATAAGAGGAGCTGGAACCTGGAAGATTCCTTATATGCTTATTTTATATTAGAATTGTAACCCAATATTATGGTGTCAGTGAGAATTGGGTTGGCAGCTTCTGCACACCGCACGGCTTCCACAGTCACCTCGGCTTGTGCTATGGAGGAGTCCAAATACAAATTTAGGTCAATGATTGTTTGCAAATTCCAACACATTATCAGGGCCAACATGTAACAAATACGATTTTTTTTTAACCACTTCAGCCCCGGAAGGATTTGCCCCCTTAATGACCAGGCCATTTTTTTGTGATTTGGCAATGCGTCGCTTTAGCTGACAATTGCGCGGTCGTGCGATGTTGTACCCACACAAAACTGACGTCCTTTTTTTCCCACAAATAGAGCTTTCTTTTGGTGGTATTTGATCACCTCTGCGGTTTTTATTTTTTGCACTATAAACAAAAAAAAAGTGACAATTTTGAAAAAAAATAAATAAATATGTCTTCATCGGTTTAGGCCGATATATATTCTTCTACATATATCTGGGGAAAAAAAAATATCACAATACGCATAGATTGATTGGTTTGCGCAAAAGTTATAGCGGCTACAAAATAGGGGAAAGATTTATGGCATTTTTATAAATTTTTTTTTTTACTACTAAAGGCGGCGATTAGCGATTTTTAAATCGGGACTGTGACATTGCGGCGAACAGATCGAACAATTTTGACACTTTTTTGGGACCAATGACATTTTTACAGCGATCGGAGCTAAAAAAAAATGCACTGATTACTGTGTAAATGTCACTGGCAGGGAAAGAGTTAACACTAGGGGGCGATCAAGGGGTTAAATGTGTTCCCTCACTGTGTTTCTTACTGTGGGGGGGGGGGGGGGGGGGTGGGAGTGACTAGAGGAGAAGCCAGATCGTTGTTCCTAGCTAGTAGGAACAGACGATCTGCCTCTCCTCTCCTGACAGAACTGGGATTTGTGTTGTTTACACACAAATTCCCGTTCTGTCTCTCGTGCCCGTGATCGCGCATGGCCAATTGTCATCGCGACCGCCGGCCACGCTCATCGGCTCCCCAGCCGTGCAGCAGGCGCGCTCATGAACATCAAACATTACCGGCTGCTTTTTTTTTTTTTGGATAGCTCCAATTACCGGACTTCTTTAACACTTCAGCTGTGAACAGGGGAGACCCACTGACTGCTCAAAGAACCGAGCCTGAAAGTATCGGTTTCGGGTATCGGTGCATTTGCACGAGTACCGATACTTGTGCAAATACTCGGTATCCGAACTGATACCGATACTAGTATCGGTGCAACCCTAATAAATTTAATTTGTGCATTTAGCCGTATTACCTGGTGTTCAGCTTTTTAGCCCAGACTAGCAACAGCGCTGCCTATAAAAACCCCTTCAGACTGGCCACGCTACTGACGACCAATTAAACCCTGGGAGACTGACGGGCGTGCTTATAAAACATTTGCTCCACCTAATTACATCTTGTTGACCACACTGCTGGCAACCTTTAAATAGAATAATGGCATTTAAATAGACAATCGAGCGTTCTACTTTCCTTATAAAAACCAGCGGTGGCCGCGGCTCCTATTTATAGCTCAAAACAAAAACAAAAAAAAAAAAAAAAAGGAAATTCAGATTTCCCAAATTGGTTGTTAGGGCTTTTCTTGCAAAGTGAATGACAGCCTGCGAATCTCAGGCAAAAATAAAATCCTTCTGCCTTCCACCACCAGGAGGACTGCCAGCCAACACAGGAACCCCCCCTTGAAGCAGATGCCTAAAAATACAAAGTGACTATTCATGGATATAACGGCTTGCAAATCCCCGAACCTCGTTGAGATGCAGGTCCACTTACTTGTTCAGTCGGATGGCGTACTCCTTCAGCGCAAAGACATTGTCGGCAAACACCATTATTTTGTCATTCCTTCTCTCGTGGAACTTAATCAGGAACTGGCAAGCTCGAAATTTATTTGGGTTCATGGTGTAGAAAAGAATGCGCTTCTTTGACTTGATGGCCACGTATTCTCGGTAGAACTCGGGTGACATAGGGCACCAGACCTGCGGAGGGGAAGACAAAGGCAGGGAGCACGGCTTGGTTAACGGAAGTCGGGCAGACATCCTAGGCACAACGGTTTAATTTGTACGGGAGAGGATGTGGCTGAATGGAAGCCGGCAATCGCCTAATTGGGGATGGAAGACGAGTGCGGGGGGGACAATAAAAGTTTTCTACAGCGGTAACGGCCTTTCTGGGTGGCGGAGAAAATAAATATCTTAATCACGGCTTTCAGGAGCTTAACTTGGAATGGCGACTGAAGATGCGATTACAATGTTTTCAGAAACGCAGAATGGAGTGAAAAACCAAAACAAATAGAAACAGAAAAGGCAGATTAACATGCAAGGGAAAAGAAAAAGCACAACAAGGAAAAAAGAAAAAAAAAAGAGAAATAAACTAAATAGAAGAATGAAAGGACTGGAATGAAAAAAAGGAAAACCATTCAAGCTAACCTCAAAGCAATAAAAAACAAAAACACAATAAAACAAACAAAACACAACCGTTTTATGGTAAGCCACCTAATTACAATACCAATAAATTAATAAATTTGTACCCAAGCTGGTGCTAACCTGGAGCTTGAAGTATTTAGTGTGGAGTTTTTAATCAACAATCTAAAAATTTTTAACTTACCATAAAATCTTTTTCTTGGAGGACTTTACAAGGCACAAGATGGAGTATTCAGGTATATTGGGGTATGTTGCCACCATCAGGATGACAAAAAGCGGTAAAGGACTGCCCAGTATAAGCCCTACCACTCACAGAAAGCCTCAGGTAATAGGAGTGGATCATAAAAACAGAGGGGAGGAACCCGTGTCCCGTAAAGAAAAGTAAAAAAAATCTTAAAATTGTACACACCAGACACAGGATGAGTATTTAGTTATACTATGGGACATTCCAGAGATTGGACCCTTTCTTCCCATGCTGTCAGAATCTTGAGTTGCAATGGTCTGAAAATGACCATACATAAAAGTCCTAAGGAAGACAGCATTAGGCCCAAGACCTTCATGAGAGAGAGTTGGCTCCTTGACTGCAGAGTCTGAACATTCCGAAATTTTGAGACCTTTCCTTTTCTAGGATAAAGGCTACGAGCCCTTGAGAGAAGAGCTCCACTAGAGCAATGTGAAGGTCTGCCAACCTTTGCAGGAATGTCGGCAAGTGTGACATGAAAATGGGTTAGTCAAAGAACAAAATTACAGTTTGTAGATCTCAGATACAATGTTCTAGAATCAACCATCTGAAATGCCTGGCACCAGATGGCTAACAAACATCTCCCCTGCTTTGACAAGTGGAGGCACAAAAATCTACAGGATCACAAAGGAGGGCTCAACATAACCTCCCGAAGAACCTTTACCACCGAAGCCAGCATTAGCTAAGGCATGGAAGTCCACCTAGCAGAACTTAACCAAGGTATGAACAGAAGACCAGTTGGAAATCTTGCAAATTTGAGAAACAGTTGCCTGATGCCAAGTAGCACTAACTGATCTAGTGAAGTGTGATTTCACAGGAAATTGGGAAACTTGCCCTTGAGGTCATAAACTTGAATGATGAGCTGTGAAATCCACCTGGCAAAAGTAGAATGAGAAGCTGCTGGTACTCTAGAGGGACCTTCAGGAATGACAGAGTCAGACTGTCCAAAAGGGAGCTGTAGCAAAGTGATAAACCTGTGCGTGAGTCTTAAAACAACCTTGCCCTTGTGTAGCACAAGAAAGGGTTTCTTTTACAGGTTAAGATAACCAACACCGGAACTTGTCTTGCAGAAGTGATGATGGCAAGAAAGGCAACTTAGCCTTGTAAGGACAGACAATGGAATATACCTGATGATTCAAAGGCCAAACTTTGAAGAACCAACAGAACAAGGTAACGATCTCATGGAGTCCCTGGAAAACACAGGAACAATGTGGGTAAAGCCCTATATGAAGGTTTTGACTAAGGAGTGAGAGAAAGCGTAATCTGAAAAAGAACCACTAAAGGCAAGATTTGATCCTTAAAAAAAGGTACTCAAGGCCAAAACGCAGATATAGACCAGACTAGAGAAAAATGACAACATTCAACTCTGAGAACTTCCTGGGGTGGGTATTCCTTGTCACGCATTGACAGAGATACGCTTACCAAGAGAGATGGTAGACTTTGTGAAAATCCTAGCTTTTAAGAGCTCAAAGGGGAGTGGCTGATACGCCCCTGGGCTTCAACAACCAAGTCTTAAAGCCAACGAGAAAGAAGCAGGGTGGCCAACCGGCCTCTTGGAACAGAAGAACTTGGAAGGCAATTATAGCCATGGGAATGTCTTTCATTACAGTTCTACAGAGTAGGCAAGGAAGGAGCATCGGAGAAGGAAAATGTAGATCAGGTTGAACTGAACCCATGGAGTCACCAGAGCATCCACTACGAAGGCTGGAGGATCCCTGCATCTGGAGACAAACTTCAGTTGGTTGTTGAACCTGGAAGCCAGGAGCATCACATCCGGTGTTGTCCCCCACCTTTGACAAAAGGTCTTAAAAAACCTTGGGGTGAAGGGACCATTCTCCAGAGTCCAGATGTTGATGACTAAGAAAGCCTGCCTGCAAAGTATTCCATGCCTGGGATGTGTACAGCAGACAGGGCTGAAATGTGTTTGTCCACACCAGCATCAGTTCATTTCTCTTTGATCTGTGGAACATCTGGTTTCTAGCTGATGGTTGAGTTAAGCCACCAACAACCAAGTCTCTTGTACCCAGAGAATACCAGGACATCCATAGGCTGGCATCCATCATGAGCACCTTCCAAACCACTTGGAGGAAAGATTTTATCAATTCCCATGCCAAACTTGTGACCCACGAAGTCAGGGAAAGATTGGTCCTGCTGGTCATGGGTATGGGATGTTCCAGAGACTGAATCCTTTCATCCCACATTGCCAGAATTTTGATTTGCAATGGTCTAAATTTGGGCATATGTACCGGTCTTAAAGGAGGACACCATTAGGCCCAAGACCCTCAAGCAAAAACTGAGGGTCAGCTGGTTCCTGGAGTACAGTGTCCGAATAGTTCAAAACCTTGAAACCTTTCCTTTTCCGGGACAAAGGCTATGAGCCCTAGAGAGAAAAGCTCAACTAGAACAACCTGATGGTCCGCCAACCTTTGCAGAGATGTCGGCAAGTTTAACGTCTGCCTTCAGCAGAGTCCAGTATCAAAGACAAGACATATTAACTGTCGGTCCTGCTTCTACCTCTCAGCAGCGTCCGCTACAGCTTCCGTTACAACCCAAGGATGTTGAGATCAGGAAAGCTACAAATTAGCCCCTTCTGGAGCTAAAGCGACTGAAGAAGCCAGCTAGAGGAAAAAAATTAATGATAAAGAATAAAAGTTTTTAATCTTTAGAAGGAGAAAGGACATCTATTGTCGTAGGACACTAGCAAAAAACTGAGGCGTGCTTAGAGTGGGAAGGGTTATATATGAGACCAGCCTTTCTCAAACTTTTTGCGCCCCAGGGAAACCCTTGAAATAACGTTCAGGTCTCAGGAAACCCCTTATAACATTAGGCCACTGGGAAAATGCCCCTTACACTGGTGGTGGCAAGTGGGAAGAATGTCCCCTTTTAGCCTGACCAGAAGGATATCCTTGCATTGATGCTGCTGCCTCTTCCAAGTGGCACTGGACCTGAACTATGCAGACACCATCAAATGGCGAATCAGTTGGCCAGAACTAAAGGAACTCCTAGACACCACTGGAGGAACCCTAGGATTTCACAGAACCCTGGTAGAGAATGGCTGTACTAGACTGTCCTTACAGCTTTTGCCAGGGTCCAAATCTTCAGAAAGCAGCAGCAGAACCACAAGTACCTGAATACTCATCCTGTGTCCCAAAAGACTAGATATATCAAGTAGTAGTTTGTGACATTCAACTGAACTTGTTCTGTAATATTAAAAAAATTAGCTTATGAAGCTTTCTTCAGTTCCTAGCGTGTAAGGAAGTGATCCCAACATTTATGCTCGCAACTTAATCCAATCAGCATGGTAAAGCAGCCCAAAGATTTGATTTTCTTTCCTTCCACCATGGGTCCAGCTGCTGTCAATCAAATCCAGTGACCCAGAGGATGGGTGGAGGTAGGAGGAGACACAGATGTGGGTGAGAGTATTTTACATTGCTACCATTCACTTGAACTTGCTGACTAGCTGTGGACTGACAACACCAACCCACCCTGCTGTGTTTCTCCCTCCCCAGACCTACTTGTGATGGATCAGTGAACGTTTAAATGAGTATTACACTTAAGAAGTTTTACCCCTGCAGCCTTGTTTACTACTGGACACTGCGACCTTTACAATTAAGCCACCTGTGCCTCCAATAAGAGAAATGAGAGACGGTAATCCTAGGTGCCACAGTTGAGTGTGTGTACTAATGACCTATGCGGCCCATGTTATACCCACTTGTTTGTTCATGCGCATCCACATCTCAATCAAATTACAGCTATATATCTTGTTTGGGATGACCACAAACCACTGCTTAATTAGGAAGGATGACGATAGTATATGCAATATATTGATCAACAACACTTCAATCAACTCCCATCCTTTGAGCTGTGTGTATGTCTGATTGTGTGGATGTATGTGCAGCTGCGATCCCGCTTTTTAAATGACAAGGTTGTCTTTAATATTTTGGAAGGTTATACTCGGACCGCTATTTTTGGTATTTTGTCATATTTGGTATTATGGTGTATTTTTTCTAAATAAAATTTAATTTAATTTAACCGTAGTGTTCTGTTACTGCGACCGCTTTGGAAGGCCTTGTCCATTTTTTTTCCTTATATGCAGTTTTTCTGGTTGTTGATACTACATGGTGAAAGGCTGAAGTAATTACTATTTTTTTTATCTAAATAGTTGTATACTAATAGTGCGGTAGATCCGGGCACCACAATATTTTTTCATTTTTACCTATTAGGTACAACTTCCGCATTGGGGGTATACAACCACTTTAAGTACCACAGTTTGTCGCCATTTTATGTGTATGCGCAATTTTGAAGCATGACACGTTAGGTATCTATTTACTCGGTGTATCATCTTTCACATTATAGGAAAAAGTTGGGCTAACTTTACTGTTTTGTTTTTTTACATTTATGAAAGTATTTTTTCCCCAAAAAATTGCATTTGAAAGACCGCTGCGCAAATACAGTGTGACATAAAATATTGCAAAGGCCGTCATTTTATTCTCTAGGGTCTCTGCTAAAACAAAATTATAGATAATGGGGGATGGGGGGGGGGGGGGGGTTGGGGTTCCAAGTAATTTTCTCACAAAAAATACTAAATTTAAACTTGTAAACAACAAGTGTCAGAAATAGGCCTGGTCCTTAAGCGGTTAAACAACTTCATTCTAGATGCCTCGAACCTCGAACCCGTGGAGCCGTTTATATTTCTAAATAGAGCCTATTACTACTTCTGAGGCTAGACAAGCCGATAAAAACATAAAATGAGATGATCCGGGGGCGTGGCCTAGCGCAGGATGTGAACGGACGTGTTCCTGTGCAGCTCCGGTCTCTCCTTCCTGATCGGCCATAGACAGAAAACGACCAATTTCTCGCCCAAAACGTCTCGTGCATCCCAGGGAGGCGTTTTGGTGGATGGGAAAGCAGAGATGGAAGAAGCAACCCCTGGCAAAGATGAGCATCACCAACCGCTCCTGCCAAGATGGCCGCCGCAATACAATCCATTGGCCTAGCGCATCACCAGCCCACACTCCTGATCTCTTTGGAGACAACCAGGACGTCCTTCCCGCCGCCTTTTCCCGAGATTCTGGACCCTCCGACCGTGTCCCTGCAAGCGACCTCAAGGAGCCTACACTGTCGGAGGTAAACCATGCAGACCTTATGGGGAAGGTGGATGGGCTAAAGATTGACTTAATCATGCGGCAGGACATGCAAAAACTACGTGGCTGGGTTACTGAGACCGAGCAATGTATTAGTGACCTAGAGGATACCATTAACCCCATCCTGCCTAACTTAATACATATGGGGGGGGGGGGGGGGAGACTGAAACCCTGGAGGCTAAAGTTGATGACCTCGAGAACTGTCTCCGCAGGAATGACTTGCGTCTGGTTGGTCTCCTGGAACGGGTGGAGGGATCTAACCCCGTAGCCTTCCTTGAAAAGCTGGCTCGAGCAAGAATTTAGCCGCGCTCAACTATCCCCCTGCTTTGTGATTGAGAGGACCCACCGTGTCCCTGGGCACCCCCTCACCGAAGGTCACCCTCCCCGTACTGTGGCGATTCGTCTCCTCAACTACAGGGATCGTGATTCTATCTTGGGGGCTGCCAGGAGGAAGGGAAATCTTCGGATTAAGAACGCCGTGGTGTCCCTCTTCCCTGACTACTCTGCAACAGTCCGTAACCGAAGAGCCAGTTACCAGCGTGTCAAACAGAAACTCCGGGAGCAGGATATCCAATACTCCATGCTGTTACCCGCTACCCTCCGGGTTGACTACCAGGGGAAAGTCCAATTCTTCCGAATCCCCACAGGATGCCCTGGCCTGGTGGGAATCACTACCCCGCCCTCCTAAACCACCTGCCTGATGAAGGTCCGCATATTTTGCTGGAAAAGCTGGAGAAACTG
Organism: Lithobates septentrionalis; assembly: GCA_037952835.1. Lineage (NCBI taxonomy): Eukaryota > Metazoa > Chordata > Amphibia > Anura > Ranidae > Lithobates > Lithobates septentrionalis. The sequence goes on along the minus strand of JBBDGP010003305.1, from coordinate 180,453 downwards.
AATCTTCTTCCTCCCCTGACCCTTTTTCCCATTATCCCTTGTTAATCACCATTAAAGCTCTGTTAAGTGATAAGTATGGTTCATCATACACATCTCCTGTCAGGAGAGTACCTGGCCCTGTTTCTGAGCAGGCCTGAGCTCCCTTGGGGTTCATCCCCCCCCCCTCTGATATTTGTTGAACAATGACTGTTTTTGTTTTTCTGACATCTTTTACTTCCTGTTGCTGGCCATGGTACAAGTTTGGGGTATAGGCCCACTCCCCTTTTTTTGGAGCTAGGCAGGGGTAATGCTACCCTTACTGGGTAATGAGTATGTTATAGTTTTATTGTTGTGTGTATGATGTATGTGTGGATGTATGTTTTTGCAGCACTGCAACCCTCATGACCTTCTGTAGCTGTGACCGGAGAAGGGAAGCCCTGCAGGAGCCCCTTCATTCCCCTCCTCTCCTCTGCCCTAGTGATTTCAACATCTATCCCATGTCTAAAGTAAAAACGTTTGTTCGTGGAATGTCCGCGGGCTGAACTCAATTTAAAAAGAGCGTCTATCTTTGAGGCCCTGATGCACAGCAAACACCATGTTCTGTGCCTTCAGGAAACTCATCTCATAGGGTCTAAAATTCTGGCCCTCAAAAAAACATTGGGTGGCCCATAACTACCACTCTACCTATTCTAACTATACCGGGAGGGTTGGGATCCTAATTCGCAAGGGGTTACCTTTCTTGTGCCACCAAGTCATCCTGGACCCTAAGGGGCAATATATTATCCTACATGCAACCGTACATGTAATTCCCCTCATTTTGGTCACGGTTTACCTCCCCCCTCCGGTCACGGCTGCAGTGTTCTCTGAACTCAGTGTGCATTTTGCTTCTTTACCTAGCTGTCCCATGCTCATCCTTGGGGATTTTAACTCTGTGTTGCAGCCTGCCTTAGATAGGTTTAAACCTCTACAGTCTGAGTCTAAATTGTTTTGTATGTGGTGCAGTGCCTATGGATATGTGGCCCTATGGCGCTGGAAATATCTTAATGACAAAGTGTTCTGCCAGTCCAGGTCCTATGCAACCCTCTCCAGAATAGACTATGCCCTGGCCACGGGGGGACTTTTTACCCTGTGTCCAGTCCATAGCATATTTATCCCAGACGGTCTCTGATCATTCTATTATACAGGTGGGTTTGACTGTGGGCCACAGACCATCGTTCCGGGCCTGGAGACTCAGCCCTTTCTGGATCTCCAGGCCGGAAATCTGAGTCCACCCCGACTGACGTGGCCAATTACTGGTCCTTCAACACTGACTCTGCAGCCGGGGGCCCCGTCTGGGACCCCTTTAAGGTGGCAGTCAGGGGCTCATATTTCACGCATTAAACGATACAGATTTGCCAGACGGGCCACACAAGAAGCTCTCCAAAAGTCGTTATAGGAGGCACATACTCGTCATACGGGTAGCACCTCCTCTGAGACTAGAGGTATGCTGACGGACGCTCATTGGGCGCTGAAGCTTCATGTGGTGGACTTGACCAGGAAGCAACAACTATACCTTTCTGCTCAAATTCAGGAGCGCGGGGGGGGGTGGAGGGGACGACTGTAGGCTCCTCGCGTATCTTGCCCATACGAACCTTCAAGACAGTTCGATTGCTGAAATTCAACTCCCAGACGGGTCAACTACTACTGACGCACTATTTGCAGATTTCTATAGCACACTATGCGAAAGTACATCTGTTCCTTCAGAACAAGCCTTTCTATGTTTCTTTTAATCACTTGACTTTGCAAGCACTTAGTAGCCACCAGCAGCTTTTCTTAGATAAACCTATTACGCTAGATGAGGTAACTATGGCCATACGCCCGTTACCAACCAATAAAACTCAAGGCCTGCACAGCCTCCCCTCATGGTATCAGACACACATAGAATTATTGGCTCCCAGGCTCCTTAAGACATTCCAAGACTCTCTTAAGCTGGAGAAACTTCCGGACTCTAGGAACGAAGCACTCATTGTTGTCGTACCTAAACCTGGAAAGCATAAGCTGCAGTGTGGGTCCTACCGTCCCATATCCCTCTTAAATAACAATGCCAAAATTCTAGCAAAAATACTCGCCCGTAGACTTCAGACGGTCATTCTATCCCTCATACCGCCGGACCAGTCCGGTTTTATGCCTGGCAGGAGCACATTTGATAACATTTGTAGATTATATTTACCTGTCCATAGTGCAGCACACGCGAAACGTGGTGGATTGGTCCTATCCCTAGACATGTTAAAAGCCTTTGACACTGTGAGCTGGCCCTTCCTCTGGGAAGCTATGGCACGGGTGGGTATTGGTTCACACTTTGTCCAGTGGGCTTGATTATTATATGCAGACCCAAGGGCCAGAGTCAGCACCAACGAAGATATCTCTGGACCATTTTCCTTGAAGAGGGGTAGCAGGCAGGGGTGCCCTCTCTCTCCACTTCTGTTCGCATTGGCCATTGAGGTGTTGGCCCTGGCGGTGCGACAGACGTCAGAGATTCGTCAGTCAGTCGGGGGCATCCGATCTGGTCCATTAGAGAAGATCTCTCTCTACACAGACGATGCCCTTATATACTTGGACGGTAGAGAAAGCTCATTTACTAAACTGCTGCATGTTGTGGAGGTGTTTGGTGCGGCTTGGGGGCTTCAGGTGGGTTGGGAAAAGTCTCAGGCCTTTCTCATAGAGCCCCCCTTTCCTATTGATTATCTACAAAGGTCACATATCCAATTAATGTCCTCCTTTAAATACCTAGGTATTCAAATACATGCTGATCTCTCTAAATATGAAGAACTTAATGCGACTCCTATAGTCAAACAGATGATGGATAGGTTCCGTACCTGGTCGTCATTGCCCTTTAATCTAATTGGTCGCATAAACATATTTAAAATGAAAAATTCCTCTATTGTTTTCAAGCTGCCCCAGTTTTTTTTCACTAAAATGTTTTTTGCAAAAATAGACTCCACCCCTTTCCTCCTTTGTTTGGAATGGTCTCCAACCTCGTATAGCCAGGTCCTCCTTACAGGCGGCGAAGGCCGTGGGTGGCCTGGCCTGCCCAAATTCAAGAAATTATTTCCTTGCTTCCCAACTCACCTATGTCCATGCTTGGTTACACTCTGACCCCCAAACTCCTGCCACAACACCTTTATTGACCCTCTCTGGACCTTCTACCTCTCTAAGGGACGAACTCCACAGATCGAGGAGATCTGGTGGCTCCAGATTCTCCCCTGTTGAGATTAGCTTAATGTATTGGAGGGGGAAGAGGGAAACTGACAATCTTCTCTGGGTCTTCTCTGAGCTTTTCAGCCACCCGGACTCAACATGGTGGAGTCGATTTGGAATTACACACTTATCCCATATAGTTGAGAATACCTTACTACCGTTAAATGTATTCAGACTTAATAATGGCCTGGACAATAAATCCTTCTTCAAATATATTTTATTAGGACACGCCATTCGGGCACAGTTTGGGCCATTGAGCTCATGGAATCGTCTATTAAAAGACCTTTTGTCGTTCCCGGAAATTGCTGAGCTGGTGACGACCTTCTATGGTCGCCTCCAGCTGGTGGGAGCGGATCCTTTCCAGAACTCTCATCGCAAATGGCTGTTGTCTATGCCTGAGCTTTCTGAAGAGGACTGGGAAGAAGCAACCGAGATATGTTTTCAGGATATAATTAGCACTGCCGACCTACTGGTACAATTTAAGTTTATACACCACCTGCATTACACCCCAGCTAGGCTGGTTCGGATGGGTCTGGGACGGGATATTGCATGTGCTAGATTTGATATGATTGCTGTTGACTTTTTTCACATGTTCTGGACGTGTTCTGGAGCTTTCAACCTTCCGGAAGGATTTGCTTTTTTTTTTACCACAAACTTCACCAACCGAAAGCTCACACACCGGAAGTTGGACTTTTAGGAATTCTTAATGACCATGTCCCCCTCGTACACATGCCAGGACTTTGCTACGTATACTGTTATTTTATGCACGTAAAACCATCTTATTGCACTGGAAGGATGTGGGCCCCCCTTTCAGCCAACGCCTTCTTCCGCATTGTTCCCAAATTTAAATTGATATACAAAAAAAAAAAAAAAGTAGGGCATGCCCTAAGAAATTCACCAAAATATGGCAACCATGACTAGATGTCTGAGCATTTGTAGGGGGATGTCCTTTCTTCACAGCTCTCCCAGTGAGTCCTCCACCAATGTAACCCAATAACACTGTTCGGCAGGATGCCAAAACTAATAATCACAGATAGCCTTATATGAAACATCCAATGCCTGGATCACTACTGTTGTTACGGGGTCGTATGTGTTGAGGGCTTGAGTGAATGGAAGTATGAATGCGTGAATGTTTGTTGTTGGGGTATTTTTGTTTTCTATGGACTGTTAAAATTGATCCATTCTACATACTACCCTGTTTCCCCGAAAATAAGACCTAGCCTGATTGTCGGTGATGGCTGCAATATAAGCCCTACCCCCCAAATAAGCCCTAGTTAAAGTCCTTGTAGGTCTTATTTTCAGGGTAGGGCTTATTTGGAGGGTAGGGCTTATATTGCAGCCATCACCGACAATCACACTAGGTTTCATTTTTGGGGAAACAGGGTATGTGATTGGTTCTGTTATGTGCACCTTACACATCTGTAATTGCAGTCCGTCTCTGTTGTTTTTCTGATGTAAAACCAAAATAAACGCCTTTTTAAAAAAAATGAGATGATCCACCAATTGTCACAAGCAGCGTAATTTGTGGTCTTCCCCACCCATGTAAGATCAGTAGACGGAAAGGACTATTTTTTTTTGTAATCCTTCCCCATGTATACGACTGTTAGAAGCTTGTGAACCTCAAACAATGATTGTATTTAACCAAAAGAGGGCTGCTCTGTGTACTCACACCGGGGTTATGTGATATTACCAGCTCAGGTGTAGACCGTTCCTAAAAAAAAAAAAAAAAAAAAAACTTTCCTGGCGCTCGGTCCGGCCTGTGATGGGAACACAAAGCCGGCTTCCAGACTCTTATTATAAACAGACGGATCATCCGGATACAATGCCAGGGTGCCTCTGGTCTAATAGAAAGTTACATTTGGCCCTCAGGCATACAAAACTATTTTTTATTCTTTCTCAATAGGCGGCTGGCCGGCCCTTACACGGACTAATACGGAGTGGAAAGGAATGGGGCTGGAGAGACGTTGGAAATGTTACAATTACACAGCTTGAGAAACAGAAAATAAAGCCAATCTCCGCATACAGGAAAAAGTTCCCAGAACATGGTCATACACCTGCTGCAAATGGCGGAAATGTGCAGACACGCGGCTCCCTCTGGTGGTGGGATAGCAGACAGTGCAGTCTTTTGCAGTATTATAATCAGCATTTTTTTTTTTTTTAACCACTTTAAGACCAGGTCTTTTTTGGAACTTTGTGTTTAACCACTTCAGTTGTGGAAGGTTTACCCCCCCCTTCATGACCAGGCCATTTTCTGCGATACGGCACTGCGTTATTTTAAGACCCCTCTCATACGGAGGCAGTTTTCAGGCATTTTAGTGCTAGAAATGGTGCCTGAAAACTGCCTCCCATGCCACACTGGGGCGGTGCGCTTGCGGGACGTTCGAAAAAGTCCTGCACCAGCATTTTTGGGGCAGTTTGGGAGCGCCTGTATACAGCGCTCCCAAAAGGCCCCTGCCCAATGGAATGCATGGCCATCGCTTCGGAAGCGCCGCAACATGGGTGCTTTTAACCCCTTCTTGGGGGGGGGGGGTGTTAAAAGCGCTCTGCTAGCGGCGGAAAAGCGGCGCTTAAACAGTGGTAAGAGAAAGTCCAGTGTGAAAAGGCTCTAAATGACATTTGCGTGGTCATGCAACGCTCTACCCAAATATAATGCATGTCCTTTTTTCCCCACAAATAGAGCTTTCTTTTGGTGGTCATTGATCAACCCTGCGGATTTAATTTTTTGCGCTATTAACCAAAAAAAAAAAAAAAGGTCAATATGTATTCTGCTACATATTTTTGGTAAAAAAAAAAAAAAACAAATAAGCGAATAACGATTGGTTTGCGCAAAACGTATAGCGTCTACAAACTATGGGATTATTTTATGGAATTTTTTTTCCTTTTTTTTACTAGTAATGGCGGCGATCAGCGATTTTTAGCAGGACTGCAACATTGCGGTGGACAAATTGGACACCTGACACTTTTTTTTTTTTTGGGGACCAGTGACTCCATTACAGTGATCAGTGCTAATAAAAAATAAAAAAAAAAAATGCAGTCACTGGACTAATGACACTGGCAGGGAAGGGGTTAACATCAGGGGCGATCAAAGGGTTAATTAAGTGTGCTCCTAGGGAGTGCTTTCTAACTGTATGGGGGGGGGGGGGGTGGCTTAACTGGAGGAAGACAGAGATCCGCGTTTCTGCTTAGCAGAAGCACAAGATCTCCATCTTCCTCTCTGATAGACTGTCATTCTGCCTCTCCTGTGAACAGTCTGCGGTGTCCAATCACAGCGAGAGACCCTGTGCACGAAATCACGTACAGGTACGTGATTTTGCGCACGAGGGCCACCCTGCCGCAGTATATCTGTTGGGGGGGGGGGGTCCTTAAGAAGTTATAATTTTAAATCCGTATTTTTCACTAGAAAATGACTGAGAACCCCCAAACATGTTAGAACACAACAGCTCAGAAGGTGAGATTGCTGTACTAACTCTGGACTGTTAGTACAGCAGCTCCGACTGGAGCTCTCAGTTTTTAAACTAATAGTGTGTACCGGGCTTTAGTGTCAAGCCCCGAGTGTTGGAGTATGGTCCTGGTATCTACCATTTGCAAAATTATTCTGTGCATTTAGACGTTTCTTGTAGTTGGTCCCCAGGTTTGCACACATCTACAGGAGGGATTTTGTTCCACTCCTCTTTACAGATCCTCTCCAAATCATTAAGGTTTCCAGGCTGACGTTTGGTAACTCGAACATTCAGCTCCTTCCATGTATTTTCTATGGGATTAAGGTCTGGAGACTGGCTAAGCCACTCCAGGACCTTCATGTGCTTCTTCTTTAGCCCCTTCTTTGTTTCCTTTGGCCGTGTGTTATGGGTCAATGTCATGCTGGAATTCCCATCCACGACCCATTTATAATGCTCTGGCTAAATGAAGGAGATTCTCACCAAAGATTTGAGGGTACATGGCCCCGTCCATCGTCCCTTTGATGCAGTGAAGTTGTCCTGTCCCCTTAGCAGAAAAACACCCCCAAAACATAATGTCTCCACCTCCATGTATGATGGTGGGGGATGGTGTTCTTGGGGTCATGGGCAGCATTCCGCCTCCTCCAAACACGGCGAGTTGAGTTGATGCCAAAGATCTCGATTTTAGTCTCATCTGACCAACAACACTTTCACCCAGTTCTCCTCTGAATCATTCAGATGTTCATTAGCAAACTTCAGACCGGCCTGTACATGTGCTTTTTTAGTAGGGGGACCTGGCGGGTGCTGCAGGATTTCAGTCCTTCACAGTGTGGTGTGTTACCAATTGTTTTCTTGGTAACTATGGTCCCAGCTGCCTTGAGATCATTGACAAGATTCTCCCGTGTAGTTCTGGGCTTTCACTCATGGTTAGTGTTTGGCTGAAGCCATTTATTATCAATCAACTGTGTTTACTCTTTTTAAATCATAATGACACCAGGAACTACCCAAATGACCCTGATCAAAAGTTTACATACCCTGGTGATTTTGGCCTGATAACATGCACACAAGTTGACACAAAGGGGTTTGAATGGCTATTGAAGGTAACCATCCTCACCTGTGATCTGTTTGCTTGTAATTAGTGTGTGTGTATAAAAGGTCAATGAGTTTCTGGACTCCTGACAGACCCTTGCATTTTTCATCCAGTGCTGCACTGATGTTTCTGGATTCTGAGTCATGGGGAAAGCAAAAGAACTGTCAAAGGATCTGCGGGAAAAGGTAGCTGAACTGTATAAAACAGGAA
>JBBDGP010003305.1:112500-167500 GCA_037952835.1 Lithobates septentrionalis | reverse complement strand
TATATATATATATATATATATATATATATATATTATATTATATTATATTATATTAATATATATATATATATATATATATATATATATATATATATATATATATATATATATAAATAAATATAAAAAATATATAATATACAGAATAAATATACAGAACATATTTCATGAATTAAAAAAAACTAAACAGTAAAGTTAGCCCAATTTTTTTGTATAATGTGAAAGATGATATTACGCCGAGTAAATAGATACCTAACATGTCATGCTTAGAAATTTCGCACACTTGTGGAATGGCGACAAACTACGGTACCTAAAAATCTCCATAGCCAACGCTTAAAAAAAAATTTAAAAAAAATGAACGGTTACCAGGTTAGAGTTACAGAGGAGGTCCAGTGCTAGAATTATTGCTCTCGCTCTGACAATCGCAGCGATACCTCACATGTGTGATTTGAACACTGTTAACAAATGCGGGCGCGATTTATGCGGGCGTTTTCTTTGCTGCGCGAGTTTGCGGGGGGGCTCTAAAAAATTTTTTATTTTATTTTTATTTTTTTACTTTTTTAAAATTTTCATCCCTTTTATTGCTGTCACAAGGGATGTAAACATCCCTTGTAAACACCCCTTGTGACAGTAATAGGTGGCGACAGGTACTCTTTATGGAGGGATCGGGGGGGTCTGGAAGACCCCAAATCTCTCCTTTGCACTTCAAAGTATTCAGATTGCCAAAAAACGGCAATTCTTAATACTGTATTTTTTTTAAAAACCGCTGCCATTGGCAGCCAAGTAAAACGGAAGTGACGTTGCTTTCATGTTTACACATAGGAGACTCGATCAAAGCCGTTTCCGCCTTCCTTCCAGTCTCACTCTAGAAGGCGTAAGTGCCCTCCCGCTCCTTCGGGATAACAGCCGAGTTGTAAAATTTTTGTTGCGGGGGATGCCCAAAATCTGACTTGTACTCTTAGTGCAGACTTGTGGGAAAAACAACGAGCCAATCACACAAGCGGGAAAAGACATTTCTATGGGGCACTCTCTTACAGCGGCTGCAGATTAAAAACGGAAAGGTCATTTTTAAAAACATTCAATTACAATATGACTAGTCTAGCAATTTTATATATGTGTGTATATTATTTATATACATACAATATTATTATTATTATTATACAGGATTTATATAGCGCCGACAGTTTACGCAGCGCTTTACAACATTAGGGCAGACAGTACAAGTACAATACAATTCAATACAGGAGGAATCAGATTTTATTATTTTTTATTTGCTTTTTTTCCTCCACAAAATGGAGATACCCTTTAGCTTTTATTTTTTTTTTTTGTCCCTGCCGAAAAGCTCCTTTCCCGAAAGCACTGCTAGTGTGTTTTTCTGCCTCAAACCGCCCATCCATGTTAGCCTATGTAGGTGTTTACAGGCGTTTAGAAGCATAAAAAAAAACCAAAAAAACATTGACAGCGTATTCAGGAGAAAAGCATGTCAATTGAAAAAAATAAATAAAATTATAAAAAAAAAAAAAATCTCCAAACACACCTAAACATGTGTAAACGTCGCCAAGCTTTAGGCTTTAGGCAGGGTTAGCACTTCATTCGAAAGCCCTGAATTATTTAATATACTGGCCAATGAAATGAACTTCCAAATGCACGGCTAAACGCACCTAAACGCAATTGAAAGATGTGGCTTTAGGCAAGTTTTTAACGCTGTTTTTTTGCCTGCCAGGAGAAAAAGGCGTTCAGAATTGGGCATGTTAACGTAGAAGCATGGCCCTAACCCTATCCACATTTCCTGAAATCAGCACAGGGATTATGTTTTGTGGCCCCTACTGAAGCGGAGCTCTTTATTTCTGTGCTCTCCGCTTCGGGCACAGCCCAGGGTGCCCCATGTCAGATTCTCTAGCTTGGGCAGCTCAAATTTAACAAAAATGGCCACACATCGTCTCTGCCTGAACGCCAGGCCCCCCTAGCTGAGACCATGTGACCAAACGCCAATGCCACCAGCACAATAATACAAATTCTCACCGCAAGGCAGGACAATCACGCCGGAACGAGCGCGCCCGTTGCCAAACATCTTGCGCAGACTTTTCTCCTGGTACGGGCGCAGGACGGCGGTGGGTTTCAGGTCGATGTTAATGTCGGGATTCATGGTGTCGTTTCTGAAATCGTATTCCGCCAATAAGGGATACTCCAAATGGATACATTGTTTCTGGAGCAACTCAATGTGTTCCTATTGGCCAAAAGAGAGCATCAAACAAAGTCACCAGCATCTCACAAACAGTAAAAAGTCCAGTGTTAGCTGGTATCATCTAAAGATCGGAGGATTTAAAACACAATACAACCTAACAATTCGTTCCAATGCAGGTAATTGCAAGGATCAGATCCCGTTCTTTAACCACTTCCTTACAGGGCACTTATACCCCCCTTTTCCTGCCCAGGCCACTTTTTCAGCTCTCAGCGCTGTCACACTTTGAAAGACAATTGCGCGGTCATAAAACACTGTACCCATATGACATATTTATATTTTTTCACACAAATAGAGCTTTCCTTTGATAGTATTTAATCACCTCTGGGTTTTTTTTTTTTGGGGTGGGCACTGATCAGAAGGCAACGATAGGTGGCAATGATTAGCAGTACTGATGGGCACTGATAGATGGCTCTGGTGGGCACGGATTTGCAGCACTGGAAGGCATGTGTATTTTCACTTGGCCCCTTAGGGGGCGGATGTCCCTCTAACAGAAGGCTTTATTCCTTTCTTCATGCTGACAGTGTGAAAAAAATAAAATAAAAAATAAAAAAAATCAAGAAAAAAGCCAGTAACCGGCTTCTGTTTACTTCCGTGATCAGCTGTCATTGGCTGACAGCTGATCGTGTTGGTAAAGGGCCCGCTGTGATTGGCCCTTTAGCCTGCTTGCCGGGGGGGGGGGGGCCCCCAAGTACGGGAGGACATACATGGATGGATCTTTTTTTAACGTGTCCTCAGCTTCTGCCAGCATCGCTAGGCTGTTATGCTTACTACACACGGGCCGAATGTTAGGAGACATCGGCTGGTACAATAGAAACAAGCTGACATGCTGCCCCCTGTGTATGCCAACCGGTCTGACAGAAGCCGGCTTCTATGGGACAAGCATGCTGGAAAACCAGCAGCCGGCCGACCCCCGAACAGCGCTATCAGCCAATGCTGTCCCCCGCTGTCAGAAGACAACAGCTAAGTGGGGGAGATCACTGTACTAGCGTCAGACTGTTAGTACAGCGATCCAACCGGAGCTGTCAAGTTTTGTTCGTTTAACCCAGTGGGTTGAACGAAAAAAAGCCAAACACTATTAGAGCCCTTATACATTGAGGCGTTTTTCAAGCACTTTGGCGCTACAAGAAAAAAAAAAAAAAGAAGAAAAAACTTATCTTGTAACTTATGCATTTGGTATCACTCCACCTGGGACAGGAACTTTTCCAAAGCTGGGTACACACTTGGAGCCCCTTTCACACTGAGGTGCTTGAAAACTGCGCATAAAAGCCTAACGCATTTGCAGCGGTTTTTATGCGCTTTTGAGGCGCTTTCCCATTCATTTCAATGGGAAAAGGGCCTGAAAATCTCCCGAAAACCTATTTCATTAAAATCAATGAATGCTTTTACACTGGGGCAGTGCGCTGGTGGGGGAGGTTAAAAAAAAAACTCCTGCAAGAAGCATCTTTGGAGCGCTAAAAAGAGCACCTCGGAAGCGCCCCCTCTCCATTGAAATGAATGGGAAAGCGCCTCAAAAGCGCATAAAAACCGCTGCAAATGCGTTAGGCTTTTATGCGCAGTTTTCAAGCACCTCAGTGTGAAAGGGGCTCCAAGTGTGTACCCAGCTTTGGAAAAGTTCCTGTCCCAGGTGGAGTGATACCAAATGCATAAGTTACAAGATAAGTAACCCCATGTCTCTCCAACAGGAAGACTGGGCAATGGGGATTTTTCAAGTGCCCAAAAATACACAAACAACAAAATTTATATAGATAGATAGATAGATAGATAGATAGATAGATAGATAGATAGATAGATAGATAGATAGATAGAAAGAAATAGAGAGAGAGAGATGATAGAGAAAGAGATAGAGATAGAGAGAGATAGAGAGATTTGCTTTTTTCCCTCCACGAAAGTCGAGATACTCTAACCTTTTTTTTGTCCCTGCCGAAAAGCTTCTCTCCCGAAAGCGCTGCTAATGTGTTTTTCTGCTAAATATATATTTATTTTTTTTATTATACAGAATAAATTAAAAAAATTTTTTTTCCATTAACCATTTGCTGACCAGGCCTTTTCTGGCACTTTATGTTTACAAGTTTAAATCAGTATTTTTTGCTAGAAAACTACTTATAACCCGCAAACATGATTTTTTTTTTTTTTTGTAAAATATGAAAAATTATGTTACGCTGAGTAAACAGATACCCAACATGTTATGCTTTAAAATTGCTTACAGGTTACCTGTTTTGAGTTACAGAGGAGGGCTAGTTCAAGGTTTGATCTATGTTCGTGCCAGGGTTTAGTGTTTGGGTCAAGTAAGAGTCAAAAGGTCAAGATCAGTATATTTTGGGCAGTTTTTTTTTTTTTAATTAGTATCAGTGTGTTTTAAGTATGACAAAAACAAAAAAGAATAAAAAAAAAAAAATGAAGCAGCAAAATTCGCACTATTGTTTCTGGGCTGTACTACTGGTACAGCAAACATACACATATGTGGTATCACTGCAATTGTCAGGAGAATTTATTTTGGGTTGTTCTTTGGTGGTAGGTTATGGTACTAACAAGAGATTATATTTTATATATATTTTTCAGAGAATATAATATGAATGATAACACAAAAACATTTTTCACTGATGGTTAGTGTTTGGTTGAAGCCATTTATTATCAATCAACTGTGTTTACTCTTTTTAAAATCATAAAAACAACAGAAACTACCCAAATGATCCAGATAAAAAGTTTACATACCCTGGTGATTTTGGCCTGATAACATGCACACAAGTTGACACAAAGGGGTTTGAATGGCTATTAAAGGTAACCATCCTCACCTGTGATCTGTTTGCTTGTAATTAGTGTGTGTGTATAAAAGCTCAATGAGTTTCTGGACACCTGACAGACCTTTGCATCTTTCATCCAGTGCTGCACTGACGTTTCTGGATTCTGAGTCATGGGGAAAGCAAAAGAATTGTCAAAGGATCTGCGGGAAAAGGTAGTTGAAATGTATAACAAATGGCCCTTTTGAACTGTATAAAACAGGAAAGGGATATAAAAAGATATCCAAGGAATTGAGAATGCCAATCAGCAGTGTTCAAACTCTAATCAAGAAGTGGAAAATGAGGGGTTCTATTGAAACCAAACCACGGTCAGGTAGACCAACTAAAATTTCAGCCACAACTGCCAGGAAAATTGTTCGGGATGCAAAGAAAAACACACAAATAACTTCAGGTGAAATACAGGACTCTGAAAACACGTGGTATGGCTGCTTCAAGATGCACAATAAGGAGGCACTTAAAGAAAGATGGGCTGCATGGTCGAGTCACCAGAAGAAAGCCATTACAACGCAAATGCCACAAAGTATCCTGCTTACAATACTGCCATGAATTCAGTATGTTATCAAAAAATACTGGAGGAACATTTGCATTCATCAGCCAGGAAGCTGCGCATGGGACGTACTTGGAAATTCCAACATGACAATGATCCAAAACACAAGGCCAAGTCGACCTGTCATTGGCTACAGCAGAATAAAGTGAAGGTTCTGGAGTGGCCATCTCAGTCTCCTGACCTCAATATCATTGAGCCACTCTGGGGAGATCTCAAACGTGCCGTTCATAGAAGACAGCCCAAGAATTTCCAGGAACCGGAGGCTTTTTATCAAGAGGAATGGGCAGCTTTACCATCTGAGAAGATAAAGAGCCTCATCCACAAATACCACAAAAGACTTCAAGCTGTCATTGATGTTAAAGGGGGCAATACACTGTATTAAGAACTGGGGTATGTAAACTTTTGATCAGGGTCATTTGGGTAGTTTCTGTTGTATTATGATTTAAAAAGAGTAAACACAATTGATTGATAATAAATGGCTTCAGCCAAACACTAACCATGAGTGAAAGAAAAGTGTTTGTGTTATTCATATTCTCTGAAAAAATGGCCAAGAAATCATAAATTCTGCCAGGGTATGTAAACTTATGAGCATGGATAGATAGATAGATAGATAGATAGATAGATAGATAGATAGATAGATAGATAGATAGATAGATACATTACCATTTACCACCAAACGAAAGCTCAATTTGTACTGAAATAAATGCGGTAGAATCCACCTGGATGCACAGAGTAGTTGTGGTGATAAGTACGGTTTTACTAACACATGTCAAAGTTGTAAAATTGTGCTTAGGCATTAACATTTTTTTTCCTGTTAGGTGTGAAGGGGTTAAGGGGGCAGGGCTTTAATAACTTGTAGCCAATGAGAACCAACTCCTGCCATAAAAGAGCTGCTATTTGCCACAGAATTTTACCTGTTTGACCTCAAAGGAGACCGTCTGTGTTTCCTCCTCCTCCTCTTCCTCCTTGTCCATTTGCTCATAAAAGTCGAACAAGTCGGCAGGAATGTCGGTTTTGTTCTGTGTCTCGGGAACCTGGGAGGTGGAGGGTCCGCCGGCGGGGTCACTGGCCTTGGAGATCTGTAAACACCACGGGCAGAGTTATAAATAAAAAGGGGGGGAAGCGATTTAGACGGGGGATAAAGAGAACCAGCCAACGGACATCACTTACAGCTGACTTGCTGGTAAAGGTCTCGGTGATTAGTTCGGTGTCCTCACCCTCCTCATTGCGCAGTCGGCAGCTTCGTATGATAGAATCCTGTAGGAGGTCCTGGATGACCTCCGGGTGGGCGCTCTCTACAAAGTACCTGAGAAGGGAACGTGTGAGCATGTTAAGAAACCCTCATACCACATGTGTCAAACACAAGGCCTGCAGGCCAAATCTGTCCCGCCAGGCCATTTCATGTGGACCTTACGCCTCTCTCGCATGTGTGGCAGCTCCCCTGTCACACCCCCCCATATTTTCTCAGCAGTCGGCAGCAGCGAGGAGGAGAGAGCCCCCTCCTACAGATCCTGCACCTTTTCTGTGCAGCCGCAGTACCCTCTCCTCGTCTGTGCTTCCCCTTGTCTTGGCATTCAGCAGAATTCAGTCCTCCTCTGGTCCTCCTCCAAACTCTGCAGCTTCTGCTTCCCAGTTCTGCCCCCCGCACCTTCCTAGCACAGTAGCTAGTGTCCTTCGCCCCTCTATAGCCGTTTTCCCTGTTGCTCCCAACAAACAGCTGTAGGTATCTCCTCTCTCCTACCTTTCATCGCTCGTACATTACAGAGGAGCGAGAGGCAGCACAGTGCTGAATGGAGGGCGGGACCAGGAGCTGCTCTAGCTAACTTTTTATGTTAACAAGCTGACGGTTGGTTGCAAGGACGGCCTAGCAACCAATCACCTGCTAGGCAACTTGCAAAGATAACTAAAGCAGCTCTCGGTCCGCCTTCCATCCAACACGGTGCTGCCTCTCACTCCTCTCTGCTAGTAAAGGGGGAGTAACTGCATTGGCACACAGCCCTGATCGTGATCCACCCGTCGGCTTCCTGCGATTGACAGGCAGATCGCAATCGACGTGTTGCCAACCCAGGCTCTAGAGCAGGGGTCTCAAACTGCAATACTGCACTGCTTCTAAACTTAGAGCAGTGTTGTCGCCTACAACCCCCCCCCATATGTTGGGTTTGTCTGGTTGCACTAGAGCAGGGGGTCTCAAGCTGGCGGCCCTCCAGCTGTTGCGAAACTACAAGTCCCATCATGCCTCTGCCTGTGGGAGTCATGCTTGTAACTGTAAGCCTTGCAAAGCTTCATGGGACTTGTAGTTTTGCAGCAGCTGGAGGGCCGCCAGCTTGAGACCCCTGCTCTAGTGCAACCAGACAAACCCAACATATGGGGGGGGGGTTGTAGGCGACAACACTGCTCTAAGTTTAGAAGCAGTGCAGTATTGCTGTCATCCCATTACAGTAAGCTGCATGGGGTGGACATCACCGAGTAGAACGGGAATTTGTGTGACCTTAGAGGGGGGGGATAAGGCAAAAAACTTTAGGCACAGAGTCACAAACGAATAAGTTATCATTTAGCAGCTGGCCACACCCACTGGTTTTTGGATTGAGAACACTCCGCCTCTGCTGATAAAACCCTCCCCCATTGTGAGCTACATGGGAGGCAACGGTTCGGCTTTCATCGGGATTTGGTTTCATTGATCGATGTGTAGTTTTGATTACGGGACACTCCATATGCGCATGCTTGTCCATGCATCATGGAGAGAATCAGCATGACCAGAATCTGTCTCCTCCAATACTACTGGATCTGGAATTCTCCCTATCCTGACCCGGCTTCCTTACCTAGAATCTCGGGAACATCGGGTTATTTGAATCTAGAATTCTGCAGAATCAGATCTATAATATGACATCAGAATAGGAGACTTACCTGTTGTGTTTCAGAACCAGCTTCACCTTCCCGTAGCTGACAGTACAGAGCTGCAGAGGGTAGAAGGAAACAAATGGTAAAAAAGCCCCATGCCAAACTTGGGAGTCTTTGCCAATTAAGGTGATTAAAGTTTTTCTTTTTTTTTGGTTTAAAATAAACAAACAATCATGTTACACTTACCTGCTCTGTGTAATGGTTTTGCACAGAGCAGCCCGCATCCTCCTCTTTTCAGGTCCCTCACCGGCGCTCCTGGCCCCTCCCTCCTGCCGAGTGCCCCCCACAGCAAGCAGCTTGCTATGGGGGGGGGGGGCACCCGAACCGAATCACAGCTCCCTCCGTCCATTCAGACACGGAGCTAAGGCTCGGCCCCCCTCTCTTCTCATTGGCTCACTGACTTTGATTGACAGCAGCAGGAGCCAATGGCGCCCGGTGTGTCTCGTCCAATCAGGAGGGAGAGTATCCGGACAGCCGAGCCTCTCGTGCAATATCGCTGGATGGAGATGGGGCTCGGGTAAGTATTAGCGGAGGCTGCTGCACACAGAAGGTTTTTTTTTTATCTTATTGCACAGAATGCATTTAGATTAAAAAAAAAAAAAAAAAAAAAAAAAAAAAAAAACCTTCTGCCTTTACAACCACTTTAACTCATCCTAAATTAGTGCTCCTTCACACTGGCAGAAAGGATTACCGCCCTCTGAAAAGTGACCCGCAGTGGATCAGTTCCAGAGGGCAGTATAGCAGCGGTTATCAGGCATTCAGGAGGCGCTACTGCTGCCCCATAATGCCGTTTTTTGTGGGGGGGTTTTTTATCTCGAAAATGAAAGATGAACAAAACACATCCTTCTACAGTGTGCATTTGCTACAGTCCCATCAAGCAAAGCAAGTAATGTTAGAAATCAGGGGAGGGGCGGCCGGGGTGTCACTCCCCCTGCGATTAGGCTGCCTGTTTTTACTGCCCCCCAAGCCTCCTCTGTGAATGAGCTTTTTACACTGCTAGCTGAAGCTTTTTTTTTTACAAAGTAAGAACTTTATTGAAAAGTAATAATTACATGTCAGCATCACAAAACATTGCAGGGTAAAAATAAAAAAGATGGTACAAAAATATCCATAGTATACATTGTTTACATATGTCTGTATAGGGGAATACCAGTCAACCGTATGCAACAGGGTCACCAGAAAAAGAGGGTTGCTAGCTGAAGCTTTAGGCCCCTTTCACACTTGTGCTACTCCAATGAAGCGCGATTTTACCGCGATTTCACGTCCGCCATTTTGACAAGACAGTCATATGACTGTGGATCCGACTTTGCCCTACGACTTGAAGTACGACTTCAATGAGCAGGGACGCGACTTTGATTACCAAATAATTAGGGGGAACTCCATGCCAATTTTTTTTTTTTTTAAACGCCATGGGTTC
Organism: Lithobates septentrionalis; assembly: GCA_037952835.1. Classification (NCBI taxonomy): domain Eukaryota; kingdom Metazoa; phylum Chordata; class Amphibia; order Anura; family Ranidae; genus Lithobates; species Lithobates septentrionalis. Next base: position 157,598 of record JBBDGP010003305.1, on the reverse strand, counting down.
AACCTTCATGAGCATACCGGGCCCTCCAGGCCTGAAAAAACATGGGGCGTGGGGTCCCCTGCAAAATCCATACCAGACCCTTATCCGAGCACCAGCCTAGCCAGACAGGGAAGGGGGTGGGGACGAGCGAGCGCGCCCCATGCCTATATAAGTCGTTGCGCACCACGCACACGGCATTACAGCGGGAAAGAGCGTTGTGTCAAAAGCGGAAGAAAAGAAGAGGGAGGAAGACGACGGAGAAGACCGCGCCACCGCTAGTAAAAGAGCTGGAAGAAGATAGCGGAGGAGCCCGGCAGAAGGCACCGGAGAGCGGGAGAAGAATCGGAGAGCGGGAGAAGAGAGCGGAGAAGTCGGAAGAAGACCCCCCGGAGCTGCCTAATAAAATTACTTTAAAAACCTGTCTAGTGTGTTTTTTTTATTGACACTTTTTTCCCTCCAGGTGAATGGGTACCCCATACTCATTCACACAGGGGGGGGGCCCCGGGATCTGGGGGCTCCCTTATTAAAGGGGGCTCCCAGATTCCGATAACCCCCCCCCGCTCAACCAACGGCCAGGGTTGTCGGGAAGGGGCCCTTGTCCTCATCAACATGGGGGCAAGGTGCTTTGGGGTGGGGGAGCCGCAGGGCGCTCCCCTGCCCCAAGGCACGCATCCACACCCCCCCCCCCATGTTGAGGGCATGCAGCCTGGTACGGCTCAGGAGGGAGGGGGGCGCTCGCTTGTCCCCACCCCTTTTCCTGACCGGCCAGGCTGGTGCTCGGATAAGGGTCTGGTATGAATTTTGGGGGGGGGGGGCCCCACGTTGCATGTTTGGCGTGGGTTTCCCCTTAAAATCCATACCAGACTGAAGGGCCCGGTATGCTCATGAAGGGGGAACCCATGCCAGTTTTTTCTTAAAAAAAAAAAAAAAATTGGCGTGGAGTTCCCCTTTATGCACAAGTCGCATGATCCGACTTCAGAAAAAAAGTAGTGCAGGAACTACTTTGAAGTCGGCACGACTTAAAGTCGTGCCAATAGGAATGATAGTCATTCAAAATCATGGAGAATGACTTGTCATGCGATTTTGCAGTCCAAAATCGTGGGACAAGTCATATAAGTGTGAAGGGGGGCTTAGTAAAATGTATTTATAACCACAAAATGAAGCCACCTAGCATGCAACGTTGAGAAAGAAAAAAAAAATACCCAGAAACCCTCCCAGCATCCTTCATTGAACACTCAATGCGGGAGTGTCAGACCTAACAAGCCAGGGACCCCCCAGTTGGCGGTGGCGCTCTCACCTTGATGAACTGTACGATTCCCTCCGGGACTCCGGTTTTGCTGAGCTTCTGCAAATACTCTATGATGTCGCTGGTCTGGAGGCCCACACTAACCGCGGCGTACAGCGAATATGCCGTAAGTTTATACTCGTGAACATGCTGAGGTCTGCAGACCGGCTCAGAGATGGCCACCAGGAAGTCCTGGGCGTATTTATAGACCGGGGAGAAGGCTTCCAGGAAGACGTGCCCGTCCGGTGCCTGGGGAGAGAAAGAAAAATGAAGCGAGAATGCCGATGTCCACTGGGAGATCAGAATATGGTGTATAGGGTGGGGTGGGGGGAGGGCGGGCAAGCAGGTAGATGGTTTCTACCACCATTATTATGGAAAATTAAAAAAAAAAATCATGTTTCATAATAATTGCAAATAGGTCATTTTTCTCCTTCATTGATATGCGCTGATGAGGCGGGACAGATGAGGACAGATAAGGCGGTACTGATGGCCACTGATGAGCGGCACTAATGAGCCCTGGTAGGTGGGACTGAGGGGCACTGGTAGGTGGCACTGATTGGGGACACCGATAGGTGGCACTGTGGGCAGTGATAGGCTGGTGGGCACAGATGAGCTGGCGGGAGCTCTCCTTGATCGGGTCCGATGTCCCTCTGAGAGCTGCCGGTGATCGGCTTTTTTTTTTTTTTTTCCTCCTCCTGCTGTCAGCGCGAGGAGAAATAATATCCGATTACCGGCTCTGTTTACTGCACGTTATCGGTTGTCATTGGCTGACAGCTGATCATGTGGTAAGGGGTCGGGATCGATCGCTTACTCCGAAAAGTGATCAGCCGAGTCCCATAGACCTCGCTGATCACAGAGCGCGCCGTGCGCGCGCCTGTGCACGGGAGGACGTCTACTGACGTTCTCCCAGCAAAGTAGGTCCGCGCTGTAGCCGTCATTCGGCAATAGCGCGGATCTTAAGAAGTTAAAGAGTAACTCCACTTTTAATAAGAAAAAAAAAAACCCTGCCCCTCTGGGTGATCTATGTACATTGCAGGGATTTGAACAAACTTTGTTAAAGATTTCAAACTTTTGTTATTGTGAAAGAATAGCGGTTTGCCTTACATACTATTGATGTTAGGCTAACTGGTAATTCCCAGGGATGTATTTTGGGCCCTTTTTTAAATATTGGTGCTACATTGGCTTTTCTCCAATCAGCTGGTACCATTCCAGACAGTAGACTGTCAGTAAAAATTAGGAACAACGGTCTGACAATCACTTGACTGAGTTCCTTAAGGACCCTCGGGTGCAAGCCATCTGGTCCCGGTGATTTATTAATGTTAAGTTTTTTAAGTCTATTTCTAATTCTGTCCACTGTTAACCATGGAGGTGCTTCCTGTGATGTGTCATGAGGATAAACACTACAGTTTTGGTTACTGAAGCCCCCCGATTCACTCGTGAAGACTGAGGAGAAGAATAAATTCAATACCTCTGCCATCTCCCCATCCTTTGTAACCAGATGTCCTTCCTCATTCTTTATGGGGCCAATATGATCTGACCTCCCTGTCCTGACCTTCTGAAAATGCCTGTCCTCTGGCTCTCATGTTAACCATTGGCTCTGATACTTTGAGTGTAAGGGATGTGTCAGGGGCTCAGAATATTGAGCCAAGAAGGTCAGCATGAGAGGTGAGTGAAGGAAAGGCCAGCCATGACAGTCCCTGCGTTTCCTCTGACACCTACCACCCACAGCGGACGGGAGGAGTGATCGATCTTCAGGGACATCTGCGATCGGTAATCTTTAGCTCCGTACTCGTCCACCTTTTGGGAGGTTTCATCCACCTGCTTCCCGGCCGCGGACGGCACGGACTCGTGGTCATTGCCTGGGACTTCATCGTCATCATCATCCTCCTCGTCATAGTGACGCTTCCTGAATTTTTTCTTGTCTGGAACAAAGAAGAAAAATGACAGTAAAGTTGTGGGAATAGCCAAAGATCTCATTGGATTTGGATAGAGTAGGGAAGAGTAATAACCCCTTCCACCCATTGGGGAGAGTTCTTTTCCCTGCACTTCCTGTCCAGGAGATACAACAGGAAGTAAGAGGAAATCTTTACAAATTGTGAAAAATACCACTTGGGGTAGTTGTCACCAGAAGGTGTGTCCCCCTGCTGAAAGATTTCCCCTCACCTCTCCTAGTGACATTGTGAACGTTCTATCACTTTCTGCCTTGGATGATAACAGTCACTAGAATAAAGGGGGAGAATCTACCCAGCGGGGACACAGCAATAAAAACCTGACAGAGGATTAATACATCCCGATGCTATTCAAAGAAATGGTTTAATCTCCTGCTCAACGCAACTCCCGGCACCGCCTGCGCCCAGCCCCCCCAACACTGCAACCCCCCCCCCCCCGAAACTGCAACCTCCTGCACCCCCCCCACACGCACCACCCCCACATGACACTGCAACTCCCGACAAGTGCCCCCACCGACACTGCAACGCCTGACGTGTCCCCCCACCCGCCACTGCAACTCCCGACAAGTCCCCCCACCCGACACTGCAACTCCCGACAAGTCTCCCCCACCCGCCACTGCAACTCCCGACAAGTCTCCCCCACCCGCCACTGCAACTCCCGACAAGTCTCCCCCACCCGCCACTGCAACTCCCGACAAGTCTCCCCCACCCGCCACTGCAACTCCCGACAAGTCCCCCCCACCCGCCACTGCAACTCCCGACAAGTCCCCCCCACCCGCCACTGCAACTCCCGACAAGTCCCCCCCACCCGCCACTGCAACTCCCGACAAGTCCCCCCCACCCGCCACTGCAACTCCCGACAAGTCCCCCCCACCCGCCACTGCAACTCCCGACAAGTCCCCCCCACCCGCCACTGCAACTCCCGACAAGTCCCCCCCACCCGCCACTGCAACTCCCGACAAGTCCCCCCCACCCGCCACTGCAACTCCCGACAAGTCCCCCCCACCAGCCACTGCAACTCCCGACAAGTCCCCCCCACCAGCCACTGCAACTCCCGACAAGTCCCCCCCACCCGCCACTGCAACTCCCGACAAGTCCCCCCCACCTGCCACTGCAACTCCCGACAAGTCCCCGCCACTGCAACTCCCGACAAGTCCCCCCACCGACACTGCAACTCTCGACAAGTCCCCCCCACCCGCCACTGCAACTCCCGACAAGTCCCCCCCACCCGACACTGCAACTCCCGACAAGTCCCCCCCACCCGACACTGCAACTCCCGACAAGTCCCCCCACCCGACACTGCAACTCCCGACAAGTCCCCCCCACCCGCCACTGCAACTCCCGACAAGTCCCCCCCACCCGCCACTGCAACTCCCGACAAGTCCCCCCCACTGCAACTCCCGACAAGTCCCCCCCACCCGCCACTGCAACTCCCGACAAGTCCCCCCCACCCGCCACTGCAACTCCCGACAAGTCCCCCCCACCCGCCACTGCAACTCCCGACAAGTCCCCCCCACTGCATCTCCCGACAAGTCCCCCCCACTGCATCTCCCGACAAGTCCCCCCCACCCGCCACTGCAACTCCCGACAAGTCCCCCCCACCCGACACTGCAACTCCCGACAAGTCCCCCCCACCCGCCACTGCAACTCCCGACAAGTCCCCCCCCACCTGCCACTGCAACTCCCGACAAGTCCCCGCCACTGCAACTCTCGACAAGTCCCCCCCACCCGCCACTGCAACTCCCGACAAGTCCCCCCCACCCGACACTGCAACTCCCGACAAGTCCCCCCCACCCGCCACTGCAACTCCCGACAAGTCCCCCCCACTGCAACTCCCGACAAGTCCCCCCCACCCGCCACTGCAACTCCCGACAAGTCCCCCCCACCCGCCACTGCAACTCCCGACAAGTCCCCCCCACCCGCCACTGCAACTCCCGACAAGTCCCCCCCACTGCAACTCCCGACAAGTCCCCCCCACCCGCCACTGCAACTCCCGACAAGTCCCCCCCACCCGCCACTGCAACTCCCGACAAGTCCCCCCCACCCGCCACTGCAACTCCCGACAAGTCCCCCCCACCCGCCACTGCAACTCCCGACAAGTCCCCCCCACTGCATCTCCCGACAAGTCCCCCCCACTGCATCTCCCGACAAGTCCCCCCCACTGCATCTCCCGACAAGTCCCCCCCACCCGCCACTGCAACTCCCGACAAGTCCCCCCCACCCGACACTGCAACTCCCGACAAGTCCCCCCCACCCGCCACTGCAACTCCCGACAAGTCCCCCCCACCCGCCACTGCAACTCCCGACAAGTCCCCCCCACCCGCCACTGCAACTCCCGACAAGTCCCCCCCACCCGCCACTGCAACTCCCGACAAGTCCCCCCACCCGCCACTGCAACTCCCGACAAGTCCCCCCCACCCGCCACTGCAACTCCCGACAAGTCCCCCCCACCCGCCACTGCAACTCCCGACAAGTCCCCCCCACCCGCCACTGCAACTCCCGACAAGTCCCCCCCACCCGCCACTGCAACTCCCGACAAGTCCCCCCCACCCGCCACTGCAACTCCCGACAAGTCCCCCCCACCCGCCACTGCAACTCCCGACAAGTCCCCCCCACCCGCCACTGCAACTCCCGACAAGTCCCCCCCACCCGCCACTGCAACTCCCGACAAGTCCCCCCCACCCGCCACTGCAACTCCCGACAAGTCCCCCCCACCCGCCACTGCAACTCCCGACAAGTCCCCCCCACCCGCCACTGCAACTCCCGACAAGTCCCCCCCACCCGCCACTGCAACTCCCGACAAGTCCCCCCCACCCGCCACTGCAACTCCCGACAAGTCCCCCCCACCCGCCACTGCAACTCCCGACAAGTCCCCCCCACCCGCCACTGCAACTCCCGACAAGTCCCCCCCACCAGCCACTGCAACTCCCGACAAGTCCCCCCCACCAGCCACTGCAACTCCCGACAAGTCCCCCCACCTGCCACTGCAACTCCCGACAAGTCCCCCCACCTGCCACTGCAACTCCCGACAAGTCCCCCCACCTGCCACTGCAACTCCCGACAAGTCCCCCCACCTGCCACTGCAACTCCCGACAAGTCCCCCCCACCGACACTGCAACTCCCGACGTGTCCCCCCCCCCACCCGACACTGCAACTCCCGACAAGTCCCCCCACCCGCCACTGCAACTCCCGACAAGTCCCCCCCAACCCACCACCGCAACTCCCGACAAGTCCCCCCACACGACACTGCAACGCCTGACGTGTCCCCCCCACCCACCACTGCAACTCCCGACAAGCCCCCCCCAACCCACCACCGCAACTCCCGACAAGTCCCCCCACACGACACTGCAACGCCTGACGTGTCCCCCCACTGCAACTCCCGACAAGTCCCCCCCACCCGACACTGCAACTCCCGACTTGTCCCACCCCACCCGACACTGCAACTCCCGACAAGTCCCCGACACTGCAACTCTCAACAAGTCCCCCCCACCCGACACTGCAACTCTCTTAAACTATATAACATGAAGACCTCCTGAGACACTACAACTCCCAGCATGCTCCCCTGAGACACAACTCCCAACATGCTCCAACATCCTACCCAGAGACACTACAACTCCCAGCATGCTCCGACACCTCTCCTGAGACACTACAACTCCCAGCATGCTCCGACAGCCTCTCCGGAAACACCAAAGTCCCCAGCATGTTTTAAAAGCTTCTCCTGCAGCACTACAATTCTCAGCATGCTCTTACAGTTCATCCTCCAGTACACTGACACCTCTCCTGAGAAACTACAACTCCCGGAAAGCTCTGGCAGCCCCATGGACACTACAACACCTAGCATTCCCGGGCACTACAACTCCCAGCATGTTCTTACAGTTCACTCTCCAGTATACTGCCACCTCTCCTCAGCCTGCTCTGTGACACAGCACCCTCCTGTATACTCTGACAGGCTCGCCTCACACACTAGAACTCCCAGCATGCTCTGACACCTCTCCTGAGACACTACAACTCCCAGCATGCTCTGACTTTCCAGCCAATGATGTGGCACCCAGAGCCTCAGCTTCTACTGTGTGACTGCAGCTCCCAGCATGCACTGCTCTGTCTCCACTGGTAGAACGATAAAGTGTAGGGCGATCTCCCCCATCAGTGTACCTCTATCAGACTTGTCCTTCTTCCCCATCACACCGACCACAGCTCTCTCCTCTCTCCTCCACAACAACAAGCACCTTCCAATCCGCACCGCCTGACAGGGAGACGTCACTTCCGCCGGACGGACAAGCGGTCACATGCGCTGGGCGGGTTTCATGGAGAGGGCGTGGCCGGCTGAGAAAATTTCTGCCTCCCAGGCTGGGCTGCCTGGAAGGCGCGCCCCGCCTACTCCGTAAAGGACGCATGCGTACTGCAGGACAGAGCGGATAGATGGCTGCATCGCATGTATATTCTGTGCTATCCGCTTCTCACCTTACAGAGCTCGCTCAGCTGCTGAGGGACTACAAATACCAGCATGTCTTACATAGATCCAGAGCCTTCTCTCTCTGTTTTAGGTCTGATGTCTGTATTGAAGAGAACCTGTCTCCTCTGGTGTCAGTGTATGATTTATATTATAAGGTGAAATAACATATTATAATAGATATGAGGCATATATTGTATTATTCTTCCTCTACCAGCTGCTGTATAGTACAACATACCCATCATAATCCTGATCTGATAGCCCCTCCCCCCACCTGACTTCACAGCCCCTCCCCCACCTGACCTCACAGCCCCTCCCCCACCTGACTTCACAGCCCCACCCCCACCTGACTTCACAGCCCCATCCCCCACCTGACTTCACAGCCCCACCCACCTGACTTCATAGCCTTTCCCCCACCTGACCTCACAGCCCCTCGCCCCACCCCCCCACCTGACTTCACAGCCCCACCCACCTGACTTTATAGCCCCACCCCCACCTGACCTCACAGCCCCACCCACCTGACTTTATAGCCCCACCCCCACCTGACCTCACAGCCCCTCCCCCACCTGACCTCAGCCCCGCCCCACCCCCCCACCTGATTTCACAGCCCCACCCCCCACCTGATTTCACAGCCCCTCCCCCACCTGACTGCACAGCCCCTCCCCCCACCTGACTTCACAGCCCCTCCCTCCACCTGACTTCACAGCCCCTCCCCCACCTGACCTTACAGCCCCTCCCCAACCTGACTTCACAGCTCCTCCCCCACCTGACTTCACAGCCCCTCCCCCACCTGACTTCACAGCCCCACCTGACTTCACAGCCCCTCCCTCCACCTGACCTTACAGCCCCTCCCCAACCTGACTTCACAGCCCCTCCCCCACCTGACTTCACAGCCCCACCTGACTTCACAGCCCCTCCCTCCACCTGACCTTACAGCCCCTCCCCAACCTGACTTCACAGCCCCTCCCCCACCTGACTTCACAGCCCCTCCCTCCACCTGACTTCACAGCCCCTCCCTCCACCTGACTTCACAGCCCCTCCCTCCACCTGACTTCACAGCCCCTCCCCCACCTGACTTCACAGCCCCACCTGACTTCACAGCCCCTCCCTCCACCTGACCTTACAGCCCCTCCCCAACCTGACTTCACAGCCCCTCCCCCACCTGACTTCACAGCCCCTCCCTCCACCTGACTTCACAGCCCCACCTGACTTCACAGCCCCTCCCTCCACCTGACTTCACAGCCCCTCCCTCCACCTGACTTCACAACCCCTCCCCCACCTGACCTTACAGCCCCTCCCTCTACCTGACTTCACAACCCCTCCCCCACCTGACTTCACAGCCCCTCCCCCCAACACTGGGCGCATGCTGTACACTTTGGCTAGGTTCACATATACAGGGCCTTGAAAAAGTATTCATACCCCTTGAAATTTTCCACATTTTGTTATGTTACAACCAAAAATGTAAATGTATTTTATTGGGATTTTATGTGACAGACCAACACAAAGTGGCTCATAATTGTGAAGTGGAAGGAAAATGATAAATGGTTTTCAAAATGTTTTACAAATAAATATGTGAAAAGTGTGGGGGGCATTTGTATGGCGCCCCCCCGGAGTCAATACTTTATAGAACCCCCTTTCTCTGCAATTACAGCTGCAAGTCTTTTTGGGGATGTCTCTACCAGCTTTGCACATCTAGAGATGGACATTTTTGCCCATTCTTCTTTGCAAAATATCTCAAGCTCTGTCAGATTGGATGGAGAGCGTCTGTGAACAGCAATTTTCAAGTCTTGCCACAGATTCTCAATTGGATTTAGGTCTGGACTGTGACTGGGTCATTCTAACACATGAATATGCTTTGATCTAAACCATTCCATTGTAGCTCTGGCTGTATGTTTAGGGTCCTTGTCTTGCTGGAAGGTGAACCTCCACCCCAGTCTCAAGTCTTTTGCAGACTCTAATGCCGCGTACACACGGTCGGACTTTTCGTCTACAAAAGTCCAACGGACGCTGACGGACTAAAGCTGGCTGGTAATCCGATCGTGTGTGGGCTTCTCCGGACTTTCAACATACTTTTTTAGCCTCAAATCCGACGTACTTTAGATTTGAAACATGCTTCAAATCTTTACTTCGTAACTACGACGGACCCCGAAATCCGCTCGTCTGTGTGCTAGTCCGACGGACAAAAAGCCACGCTAGGGCAGCTATTGGCTACTGGCTATGAACTTCCTTATTTTAGTCCGGTGTACGTCATCACGTAAGAATTCGATGGACTTTTGTGTGATCGTGTGTAGGCAAGTCTGTTCGTTAGAAAGTCCGCCGCAAGTCCGCCGCAAGTCCGCCGAAAGTCTGCCGGAAGTCTGTCGGACAGGCTGTCTGACTTTTGTAGACGAAAAGTCCGACCGTGTGTACGCGGCATAAAAGCCCTTTCACACCGGGCCGCCCATAGCGTCGGCGGTAAAACGTTTTATCGTCGGATTATCGGCGCATTTCGGCCGCTAGCAGGGAGCTTTTACCCCCCGCTAGTGGCCGAGAGAGGGTTAAAACCGCCCGAAATGCGCCGCAATAGCGGCGTTTTGCCGGCGGTATCCCAGCGCTGCCCCATTGATTTCAATGGGGAGCAGCGGTGGAGGAGCGGTAGACACACCGCTCCTTCACCGCTCCAAAGAAGCTGCTGGCAGGATTTTTTTCCCGCCCTGCCAGCGCAGCGCTCCGGTGTGAAAGCCCTCGGGGAGACAATGCTGCAGCTGTTTGAGGGCGGATTGCAGGCGCTATTTTTAACGCTATAGCGCCTGCAAAACGCCCTCGGTGTGAAAGGGGTCTTACAGGTTTTGGTATGACACACAGGTGGACTCTATTTACTAATTAGGTGACTTTTGAAGGCAATTGGTTCCACTAGATTTTAGTTAGGGGTATCAGAGTAAAGGGGGCTGAATACAAATGTCCCCCCCACACTTTTCACATATTTAGTTGTAAAAAAAATTGAAAACCATTCATCATTTTCCTTCCACTTCACAATTATGTGCCACTTTGTGTTGGTCTATCACATAAAATCCCAATAAAATACATTTACGTTTTTGGGGGTAACATGACAAAATGTGGAAAATTTCAAGGGGTATGAATACTTTTTCAGGGCACTGTACATACGTCCCTTTTGCACAAGCCGATTATCGGCTCTCCACTCCGAAGAGGAATGTAACCGGCTTGTGTTTACATCGTGATTGGACACAGCTGATCACATGGTAAAGAGCCCCTGATCTGTGACGAGCTGTGTTCGGAGGTGCGCAGTAGGCGTGATCACTGGAGGACGTCACATAAAGCCCTCCCAGAACTGGCCGGCCGCTGTAGCCGTCATTCGGCACGTTCGGAAAGTGGTTAAAGCGGGACTTAACTCCTCCCCCTCATTTATCCCTCCCCTCTTACGTATATAGCCGGGGGGGGGGGGGGGGGAGGGGTCAGCAACCCTTAGACCGCGGCCAGGTAGATGGCGGTCTGGGCTTGCTGACCTGCCATTGCAGAGTGCAGTGCAGAGGGACTCCTTGTAAAGTTGGAGGTGTAGTAGGAGTCGCACAAGCCGATGCCTCCTCTGTAGCGCCGCCTCCTGTCCCATGGGGAGGGACTCAAATTACACTCCACCTCTTATCCCGGCTAGAGGTCTCCAGAGTGGTGCCAGCAGCAGGAAAGAAGAGATCTTCAGGTCAGTGTGAAGCAATACACCGGACATAATAGTATAGGGCTGCTTTCACAGTGATGTGCTGCGGTTTACCCACACCGCGGGTGCAGCGCAGTGTACCTGCAGCTTTCCTGTGCTTAGCCATAGACTTCTATTATATCCTGTGGGTTTGGTGTACTTTCTGAATGCAGGAATTTTGGTGAGCTTCCAGAAATTGCACCACACCTGCAGGATATGACAGAAGTCTATGGCAAAGAGCCCCAATCCAGGAAAGTCGCAGAAGCGCTGTTCTGCACCCGCAGTGCAGGTGAACCGCAGCACATCCGCGTGAAAGCAGCCTTACAGGGGGCTTAGAACAGTAAGGGTTCATTTACATTTGCAGTTTGGGGGGGGGGGCAAAACGCCATAGTCAAAATGCGTTTTTACCACCCCCGCCCCCTTTATCTGCAGTAGCCAGGGGTGTACACATGTCGCAGCCGCAGCAAGACCCCTTTTACACTGAAGGAGGTTTTCAGGCGTTTCAGCACTAAAAATAGCGCCCGTAAAGCGCCTGAAAACCGCCTCCCATTCATTTCAGTGTGACTTTTCACACCGGGGCGGTGCGCTTACGGGACGTTAGGAAAAGTCCTGCAGGCAGCAACTTTGGGGCGGTTTGGGGAGCGGCTGTATTTAGCGCTCCCAAAATGCCCTGCCTATTGAAATGAATAAGCAGCGCCTTCAAAAGCGCTTCGGAAGCGCCCCCAATACGGGCGCTTGTAACCCCTTCTTTGGGGTTACCAGCGCCCCGCCAGCGCATACCTCTCAACATTTTGAGATGGGAATGAGGGACACCTACTAGCAAACGTAGGTAGGCATAGGACACGCCCCCCTGCCACACCCCCTTAAAGGGGAAATAACCCCCAAAAAAGTTAATCAAATCCACAAGTGCTTTTTTTTTTTTTACCATTATTGTTCCTTTATATTGGCTTTTCAAATTTAAAAATGTAGCAATTTAGAACTTGGATGAAAGGTTTTACTCTGGGAAACACTTTTTGAAAGATAAAAAGTGCATTTTATATACAACTATTTAGATCAGACCAAAATGAGGGGCAAATGAGGAGGAATGAGGGACAGAGGGGGAAAAAAAAAGAAAAGCGCCGCCACAACGAGCGGGGCTTTAGTGCAGACGCGGCCCCCAGTGTGAAAGGGGTCTTATACGTTTCTGTCCTGGTTGGTGGGTGTAGCACCTTCCAAGCATGACCCATTCAAGTGAATGAGGCCGCTCTGCAAATGCCCTGCAACCTTGTGCAGTACAGCAAACAAAGGGTTAAAGCAAGTAGTGATATGTTGCTTTCTCACCACCTGCTTTAACCCCTTGGACCCCGCAGAAGCATGCAGTTGCGGGGTGCTTGCAGAGTCGCCCCATTTACTTGAATGGGTCGCAATTGGCAGCACCCACCTAAAGCAACAGGGGGCTTAATTCCTGCTGCGGCATGTGTACACCTTTGGCAGCTAAACATGCTAGGGATGGGGGCGGTAAACTCAACCACAGGGTTTTACCCCCCCCCCCACACACACACACACACACTTTACCTGTGAACAAGCCCTAAGTGTGCCGCTGCCGAATGCAACTAAGGGTTCATTCACCAGCAAATTGAATGCGTTTGACAGGTGGTGAGGGGGCCATATGTTGCCTCCTCAACCCCTGACTGGCATGAAATGCACACGATTGTAACACGTTAGTACGACAATTAGAGGTTTAAATCAGGTGTGAGGAGGCATCACTGGGTGGCGCTGTGCCCGGCGATCTTTGACCTCTCCCATGTTGTTCAGGTAGATCTCCACCTCCATAAGGTTGCCTACCCCTGCTCTAACCACCCATGCACATATGGCGGTCCTGTGTTTAATGTTGGTAAATGAATTGCCCAACTGTGAACGGGGTGTTACAGATGATTTGGGTAGACTCCTACTTCAGGAAGAAAGTCAAAAAGCAGTTATGTTATCCAGTGAAACGTACGGCGATAATGAAGCAAGGTCCATAGAGACATGGATGAGCGAGTTTGGGGTGGAGGAACTTGACTGGCCTGCACAGAGTCCTGACCTCAACCCGATGGAACACCTTTGGGATGAGTTTTGTCAGTGGATCCGCGCTACAGGATGTATTTGCAACTGCAGCCCCCCTATGTAGGCAAGGGACACTAACGTGTACCCTAAAAGGGATAAATATAACAAAATAGGGAGTGGCGCTGTGCGTAAAGGATGTATTGGTGTGTAATGTTTATCTGATGGTGGTGATAGATGTATCAATGTGACATACTATAGGGGACAACAATAGGTAGTAATCGCTTTGAATGCAGCACTATATATCCCACATAAAAATAAGAATAAAAATAAATAAGTGCTAATTAATAAATAGACTAGTTAGTGACAATAAATATAAAAAATGCAGCTGTTATCCCATATGCAAAATTAATAATATTAATGTTAGTAACCACTAATAATATAGTATAACGTGAATGAAAAAGTGGTAAGTGCGAAAGTGTCAGGTACGATACAATTAGCAATGTTCCAGCACCTGCTGGATGGTAAAAATAAACTGCAAAAGTTAAATTAGGGTAGAGGGTGTCCACAATCCTCTATAGTGAAGGACAAAAAAATGCAAAGCAATGTGTGTGAAAAAAAAAAAAAAAAATATATATATATATATATATATATATATATATATATATATATATATATATATGTGAGGTACATATATATATAAAATCTGTGACAACACATTTAGCACAATACCTGGATAAGTGTTTGACACCATTGCTATTAAACATGAAATCATTTATAAGAGATACTACTGACTTTTTGTCAAAAATTCAAGATATAAACTTGTCATCAGATTCCATCCTGATATCATGGGACGTCTCTAGTTTATTTACTATCATTCCACATGATTTAGGAATAGAGGCATGTCAGCGATTGTTAATTCAATCAGGCATCTATAAAACCGAACAGATTTCATTTCTGCTTGACCTTTTGAAAATTACTCTTGAAGAGAACTATTTTCCTTTCAGGGATACTCATTTCTTGCAACTGAACGGAGCAGCGATGGGTTCAAATGTTGCACCCCCATATGCGAACGCATTTATGAATATGATAGAGACGTCCTTTATTTATGTCAATGATTTATTTTTAAAACATTGCCAATGTTGGTACAGATTTGTGGACGATATTTTCGCTATATGGGATGGCAACATGGAAAGCCTATACTTATTTGATAAATACATTAACTATTTAGTACCTGGATTAAAGTTTAACATTGAAATTGGTAAAAATGAGATCTCCTTTCTTGATACTCTTCTTAAACTGAACAATGGGCAGATTACTACCGACTTATATGTGAAACCCACAGACCGTAACCAATTGCTACATTTTAATAGCTTTCATCCCCCAAACGTTTTTTCATCCATCCCAAAAAGTCAGATGATGAGGGTGCAGCGGATCGTGAGTGACCCGCTGTGCCGTGATCAGAGACTTAATGAAATAAAAAACAAACTTATTAGTAGAAGATACCCGCAAGCTTTAGTTAATATCGATTATTCTAATACGGATTATAATCGATCACCCCGAAAAGAAAACAAGAGAATCCCCTTTATTATGCAGTATCATCCCTTTTCCAACAAAATCAACCAAATTATCAAAAGACATTGGAATCTTCTAAGATCCAGCTACCCCATGGTACAGGAATTCTGGAATCCACCCATGTCCTCCTATAGAAAAGGCAGAATGATACGAGATCGATTGATTAAATCTGATCAACCTGTGGCTGCAGCAGCCAAACTAACCTTTCTGGGACCTAAAAATCTGGGATCGTATCCCTGCTTGTCATGCATACAATGTAACTCTATGATTAAAGGTAAATACTTTACACATCCACATAGGGGTTTCAACATCCCCATACGGGGTTACTACACATGCCAATCTTCATATGTAATTTATGCCATAAAGTGCCCGTGCGGTTTAGTTTATGTAGGGGAGACTACACAAAAAATTAAAGATAGGATAGCGAGACACAAATACTCAATACGAGATAAATTAACCCAATTACCGCTGGCGAGACACTTTGTGGAATTTGGCCACAATGTATCACAACTAAAGTATATGGTCCTAGAAGGTATTGAGAAAAATAGGAGAGGGGGCAACCGTGAATTGACTCTAAGAAAAAGAGAAGTATACTGGATACATTTTTTAAATACTATCGCTCCATATGGCTTAAATGTTGATTTGGATCTTTATTTATTTGTTTAACTGTTGGAATAAGTAATTAAAAGTAGCCAGATAAAATAATTTCATGATGGGGATATCTTTTCTGTTTTTACTCATGAATGCAACATTTCCCTGCGTTTTTATAGGTATTCCAAATATTCTATAATGCGAGTGAATAGAATGAGAGATTTGACACCTGTTGCTTATCCTTGCTCTAATGGCATGTTATAGATAAATATATGCATATATAGATGTTAAATGGTATGCGATTTGAACTAATTAGCCATATTGATTCCATATGTGAAGTACTTCACTAAACCTGTATTTAAATGAATGATTGGATTGAAACCCTCAGATGTGCTTCAATGGATCTCAGGAAGGGCGTAAGCTGACTAGCCCGAGACGTAATCCATCCATCCATCCATATCTGAATCCACTTGTGTTTGAAACTGTGTAGGCATTTTGTGCCTGTGATTTTGGATTATACTTGCTTTGTAAATCCCTGCTGAAGATATTGTGAAATAAAGCAAAGAAATTTTTAAGTGCAGCAACCTCTTGGACTCTTTTTCTATATATATAAAAATGTATATAAGATAGAGGGTATCCGCAGCCCTCTACGGTGAAGTGCTGAGGATGCAAAAATTAGATGCGTGGAAAAAAATTATATAAATATGAAATATAAATATATTTAAAAGTGTGCAAATATTAAGACCCAAACTAGTGAATAATTGATATATATATAGAGGTATGTCTCTAATAGACTGGTGGTAAAACAATTGGTAACAATAATAAGTCTCATGTGAAATGACAAAAAAGTTCATGTGATGTCTTCCACCGGATTTCTTCCAGATATTTAAAACAAACTCCCCCTAATGTGATTCCACTCACCGGAACGCTGTACCCCTGCAGGGGTATAAGCATAGGATGTTTGTATGCCGGGTGCCGATCAAATCCAGGTGCCAATCAAATCTTTATATGTTGGTATCCCCTCCAATTCAGTTCCTCAATCCGGATCAGCCACTCGTACACAGGAAGGAGATGGGGGAAGATGATGATCCCCTGTTGTAATCCTATTACCAGCCGGACATCCGCTCCAAAGTATTATATGTAATGAAAGAATTGCTCCACATAGCGTAACTCCATTAAATAACTTTTATTTGTAGATGCTTATATAGTCCAAGGAGCATAGTAAATCCAAGGAATGAACAAATTAAAAAGAGAGGAAGGAGCATGCAAGCTCTCTATCTCCCCTAGCCGTTCCGGGACGCAGCGTGGTACACAGGCGGGACTATCTTGGCACGCACAACGTCACTTCCTGTTACTGTGGTTTTCGACAGCTGACCGGTGGAACGCAAGCGGTAGCTGTGTACCACGCTGCGTCCCGGAACGGCTAGGGGAGATAGAGAGCTTGCATGCTCCTTCCTCTCTTTTTAATTTGTTCATTCCTTGGATTTACTATGCTCCTTGGACTATATAAGCATCTACAAATAAAAGTTATTTAATGGAGTTACGCTATGTGGAGCAATTCTTTCATTACATATAATACTTTGGAGCGGATGTCCGGCTGGTAATAGGATTACAACAGGGGATCATCATCTTCCCCCATCTCCTTCCTGTGTACGAGTGGCTGATCCGGATTGAGGAACTGAATTGGAGGGGATACCAACATATAAAGATTTGATTGGCACCTGGATTTGATCGGCACCCGGCATACAAACATCCTATGCTTATACCCCTGCAGGGGTACAGCGTTCCGGTGAGTGGAATCACATTAGGGGGAGTTTGTTTTAAATATCTGGAAGAAATCCGGTGGAAGACATCACATGAACTTTTTTGTCATTTCACATGAGACTTATTGTTACCAATTGTTTTACCACCAGTCTATTAGAGACATACCTCTATATATATATCAATTATTCACTAGTTTGGGTCTTAATATTTGCACACTTTTAAATATATTTATATTTCATATTTATATAATTTTTTATTTTTTTGTCCTTCACTATAGAGGATTGTGGACACCCTCTACCCTAATTTAACTTTTGCAGTTTATTTTTACCATCCAGCAGGTGCTGGAACATTGCTAATTGTATCGTACCTGACACTTTCGCACTTACCACTTTTTCATTCACGTTATACTATATTATTAGTGGCTACTAACATTAATATTATTAATTTTGCATATGGGATAACAGCTGCATTTTTTATATTTATTGTCACTAACTAGTCTATTTATTAATTAGCACTTATTTATTTTTATTCTTATTTTTATGTGGGATATATAGTGCTGCATTCAAAGCGATTACTACTTATTGTTGTCCCTATAGTATGTCACATTGATACATCTATCACCACCATCAGATAAACCTTTGGGATGAATTAGAGCGAAGACTGTAAGCCAGGCCTTTTCGTCCAGCATCAGTGCCTGACCTCACAAATGTCTTATAAATATAATAGTCTTGTGAGCAACTAAAATACAATCCGTGTAATGTATGCAAGCAGCAAACACCCTCCCAATATAAATGTGCAAATAAACTTAAAGCGGACATCCACACGGAATTTTTTTAAATTTCTTTTTATATAATCCGTTCTTTTACACTGAATTAAAACATTAAATCCATGTCATTTAACATATCGCCGCTCAATTCCCGTTTTTTAAAAATGACTTACTGTTTATTTTTGCTCTGCAGAGCGCTTCCATCTCTACTGCGGGCACATGTGACGCCCACCAGCGGTCTCTTCCGGGATATGGTGATGTTGTATGCCCAGCATGCACTTCTTGAGCTCTCGATGCTTCCACCCGGCGTCCTGTCAGAAAGCCACTACCCATCAGACTATGCAACGGAAGTTCCTTTGGCTTCGCGGCCATCTTGGTACACCCGCACTCGTCCGCAGTAAGCCTAGAGTTAGAAGTCGGCAAGCGGACATCTTCATACACGTACCGCAGTCTTGCTTTTCGCATGTTATTTTTACCAGTAAACTCAGCTTGTATAGTAAAATACAGTATATATAAGCTGTCCGCTTGACGATTTCTAACTTTAGGTTTACTGCGGGCGAGTGCGGGTGTACCAAGATGGCCTCGACGCAATGTCACTTCGGTTGCATATTCTGATGGGTAGCGGCTTCACACCGGCGATGCCAGTTGTCTCCAGGGATTGATGACACACATACCCCCAGGAGACGTCGCAAAGCCGGAAATGACACGCGCGGCCGAGGAGGAGGAAGTAGGAATACTATGAAGAAATACAGCAGGAAGTGTTTTAACCACTTGAGGTCCGGGCCATAGCCGAATGACGGCCACAGCGCAGACCTCAATTTCCAGGAGACCGTCGTAGGACGTCCTCCCCTGTGCAGGCGCGCGATGCGTGCGCTGTGATCACCGAGTCACGGAGACTTGGGTGATCACAGATCCGATCACGGCCCCTTACCATGTGATCAGCTGTCAGCCAATGACAGCCAGGGCCATTTTTTAGGTAGGGCAAAAGGGGCAGCTGCCTTTGCCCTGTCATTGTTGTGGGGCCCAAAGCAGCTGCCTCATACTTGTCAACTATCCTGGTATAAATTCCATCATCCCTTGAGGTTTTAGTCCTGTGCAGTTTCCCAATATCTCAGTGTGAATTGCAGACCCTGTGTTTACATGTAAATTACAGGCATTCATATGTAAATAGTGGTGGTATTCATATGTAAATAGCGGCGGCCAGCGGCATTGATCTGTATATCATGCCCCCCTGAGGTCATATCCACAGTAGTCTCTAACAACCAAACAACAAGTATAAATCATGTGCTGTAACCTCTAGCAACTAATCAGTGAGCCGTAATGTGTGCTGTAACCTCTAGCAACCAGTCAGTGAGCGGTAATGATACACTGTAACCTCTGGCAACCAATGGCAATAGCTGCCTGATCTGATTCAGTAAACTGATTTTGAGTCTAGCTGCTATTTATTGTATGTCTCAGAGCAGGTGGAGAGCAAAACTGCATGGGGGGGGGCCAAGAAAAGTTTTTCCCAGGGTCCAATCAATATTAAAGACAGCCCTGATGACAGCTGATCACATGATGTAAACAAAAGCTCGGTAATCACCGGCTTATGTTAAACGGACATCGGTCCCGAAGAGGAAGGAGGCACATCTGCCTCATCTGTGCCTGCCAGTGCCACCTATCAATGCCCACAAGTGCCACCAATCAATGCCCACAAGTGCCACCTATCAATGCCTACCAGTGGTGACAATCAGTGCCACCTAGCAGTGCTGCCATCAGTGTAAGCAATCAGTGGCCATTATTGCCACCCATCACTGCCACCTATCGGTGCCCATCAGTGCCGCCTCATCAGCGTACATCAATGAAGGAGAAAAATTACCTGTTTGCAAAATTTTATAACAAAATATAAAAAAAAAAATAACATTTTTACAAAAAAAAAAAAAAATCGGTCTTTTTCAATTTTTTTTAACAAAAAATAAAAACCGCAGATGTGATCAAATACCACCAAAAGAAAGCTCTATTTGTGGGAAAAAAATGATAAAAATTTCATTTGAGTACAGTGTTGCATGACCGCGCAATTGTCATTCAAAGTGCGACAGCGCTAAAAGCTGAAAATTGGTCTGGACAGGAGGGGGGTTTAAGTGCCCAGTAAGCAAATGGTTAAAAAAAAATAAAAAAAAATAAGATATGCCAAATTGCAATGAATCTTTACTGCTGGATGGTTTAAAGTTAAAAATGTGGGTGGAGCTCCGCTTTAAGCCAAATAATGCTGCGCTAGTGATGATGAATGTATCCAACCACTTAGTGTATCAATTCTCCCGTGCAAATATGAGTGCCAACATAATAACATGTGAATATACAATAATATGATACATCCGTGTGTATTTCTTCTTGTAATAATATAAATCCCGTGATTGAGTGCAGTCAAATATTTAAATTAATGAAAATGTCCGAAAAAAGTTGTAACTTGTTGAGTCTTCACAAATTCTCAAAAATCAGTGCTTTGTATCTCTTCACCTCCCCCCCCCCCCCATAAGAAATGCGCTCACCCCGCAGAGTGTGACCTCACACTTACCAATACTTTTGGTAAGATAATGCATCTAGACGTAGTTGTTGGTCACATCCAGCTGGACTCATTCTGTAATGTTGAAGATGTTTTGTAGCCTCTCCAAGCAGCTTCTATTCTAATGAAGGATGTGCATTTATATCAGACCATACATTAAAATGCAAGTTTTTTTTTTTTTTTTGTAGGTCCTCCACCCCCAAAAGAAAGAGCTGGAAGAAACATAGAAAAAAAAAAAAAAACACATTTATTTTAATAGAAAAAAAAAAAAAGAATCAAGTCTTACCTCGGCCTCTGTTGCCTCCAGGGAATGCTGGGTACTCAGAATCCACAAGAATGTGCTCCTGAGTGCATTCTTGGTGAATTGCAGTACCCAGCTTCCCCAAAGGGTGGCAGTAAGACACAGCGATGTCACAGCCGCCTCTAGAAAGTGGAAGGAAGCCGGGGCTAGAGGTACTTTAGTATTTCTTTCACCTTTTTTTTTATTATTATTTATTTTTTATTAGGAAAGGTGGTAAGCCCAAAATAGCAGACCCACATTTTGATGTTTTAAAAAAGGGGGTCCCCAAACTTTTTAAACAAATGGCCAGTTCACTATCCTTCAGACCTTATAGGCCTGGACAGTAGCCAGAAGGAGAAGACAATGTCCTGCTGGCAGTAGCATAGCCCATCATTTGTATTAGTGGGAGGAATAGTGCCCCATCATTGGTGTCAGTGGGAGGAATAGTGCTCCATCATTGTTGTCAGTGGGAGGAATAGTGCCCCATCATTGTTGTCAGTGGGAGGAATAGTGCCCCATCATTGTTGTCAGTGGGAGGAATAGTGCCCCATCATTGTTGTCAGTGGGAGGAATAGTGCCCCATCATTGTTGTCAGTGGGAGGAATAGTGCCCCATCATTGTTGTCAGTGGGAGGAATAGTGTCCCATCATTGTTGTCAGTGGGAGGAATAGTGCCCCATCATTGTCAGTGGGAGGAATAGTGCCCCATCATTGTTGTCAGTGGGAGGAATAGTGCCCCATCATTGGTGTCAGTGGGAGGAATAGTGCCCCATCATTGTTGTCAGTGGGAGGACTAGTGCCCCACCATTGGTGTTAGTGGGAGGACTAGTGCCCCATCATTGGTGTTAGTGGGAGGACTAGTGCCCCATCATTGGTGTTAGTGGGAGGAATAGTGTCCCACCATTGGTGTTAGTGGGAGGACTAGTGCCCCATCATTGCTGTCAGTGAGAGGAATAGTGCCCCATCATTAGTCTCAGTGGAAGGAATAGTGCCCCATATTTGGCGTCAGTGGGAGGAATAGTGCCCCATCATTGGTCCCGTTGGGAGGAACAGTGCGCCATCATTGGGTGTCAGTGGGAGGAATAGTGCCGTATCAGTGGAAGGAATAGTGCCCCATCATTGGTATCAGTGGGAGGAATAGTGCCACATCATTGGTATCAGTGGGAGGAATAGTGCCCCATCATTGGTATCAGTGGGAGGAATAGTGCCCCATCATTGGTATCAGTGGGAGGAAAAGTGCCCCATCATTGGGTGTCAGTGGGAGGGCCACTTGAAATGGCTTGGAGGGCCAAATTCGGCCTGCAGGCCTTGCCTTCTGTTTGACCCAAGGCCATGGAGAAGAGCAGGATCTGGCAGAGGAGTTCTGTCCTCCTCTCTTCTGCAGAGACAAAGTGGAGGTGAAAACGAGAGGGTTGCTGCAGCTGCAGGATAGGTACAAGGGCCAACATGGATTGGCCTGGAGGACCAGGTTTCGGCCCGCGGGACCTCGTGTTTGACACATATGCTTTAAGACAATCACCAATTGAGACTTTTTTGGGGGTAAATCCAATTTATTTAATGCTAATAAAACACAACAGGACATGAGGGAGCTTGCATGTCAAATAACTTTGCTATATTAATTCAGACAAGCAGTTCGATCAAGTGCAACCATTCAGTAAGAAAAAAAACAAGAAAAAAAAAAAAAGTTTTTATAAAAAACAAAAAACATCATATTTTCATCATAAAACATAACAAAATAGTGTTGGATCCAGCCTTAGACACATTATTAAATATGTATTCAAGTTGATTAGGTTTCTTCGCTATGACAGGTTTTTCGCTTGCTGCCACGACGGTGGCCGCCTAAAAAAAAAAAAAAAAAAAAGAAGAAAGAGCCGACCGTGGGGTCAGCAAGCCTGGTTTATAAACTTCAGTACATTATATTAGGTACAAGAACACCCAGAAGCGATGAAGTAGCTCAGTATAATAAAATCTCAATGTTTTCCACAAGCATAGACAGTAGTACATCGCACAAACGCTTCCATACGCACATTTGCAGCTGCTCTGAAATTTTTTTTTTTTTATTATTTTTTAAATTTTTTTTACAATCAATAAATCAATTCAAATAAAACCTTTAAAAAAAAAAAGTGCAAAACGTTTACAGAGTAATAAAAATGCTGTACAGTGAGATATACATCTATAGTGCCCAAAGACTGGCATACAATCACATTTAGAACTGCATAAAAGGCCGACGACGCTCAAAAATTGATCATACGGTTCTGTGAGGTTGCTGGCGATTTTTTTTTTTTTTTGGACGTCTCAGGTAACTTCGGTGTGGGTTGCCCCCCCACCCCCCACAGTTCTGTTTGAAGGCTAAACTGAAAAAAAACATGGCATCACCCCCACCCCTAGGATATTTTCCATACTCAAGAGGAAACCTCACCTCCGTTATTGTGTAAAGGACAAGGTTATGGGAGGTCTAGTATATTTGACTCGATAAAAGATCAATAGGTAAAGCCAACGGGTTTCGGGTCCTCACAGCCCTTTATCAGGGCCTAAATGCTGGCAGCGATAGGCAAAATTACTGGACAAATGTGAGCAAAGGTTTAAGGATTGGTATAAAATGTCAGACTGATACCCCACACTGACATTTCACTAATCCTCGAACCTTTCTACCCATCGTCCAGTATTTATCAGCATTTGGGCCCTGATAAAGAAAGAGGGGGATTACCCGAAACCCGTTGGCTTTACAGGCCGCTTTACACACAATACATTCACATCGATCTCTACACTGAGGCTTAGACTCAGTGTGGTTGGGTGTGATAAGTAAAAGAGTAAAAGCTTGCAGTTGAACCATGTATTTACTCCTCCGCCTTAAAGTGGAGTTCCAACCAAAAGTGGAACTTCCGCCTATCTGATTGCTCCCCCCTCCGGTGCCACATCTGGCACCTCTTGAGAGGGGAGCGGGTACCTGTTTGTTTATTTATTTATTTTTTACAGGTACCTGTCCCCACTTCCGGGACACGGCAAAGTACATCAGCAGCTCGGTCCCCCCCTCTTCCTCCACTTCTGCCGGACCAGTAAGAGAGCGTAGCACGCATGCACAGAAGGGACACGGGCATGAAGCTGAAAGGCTACACTGCCGGGTTACCTTACCAGCAATGGCGGCGGCAGCAGCACCCGACCAGCCGATGTAAACATCAGCTGCGGTGCCGACATCGCTGGGCTACAGGACAGGTAAGTGTCCCAATGTTAAAAGTCAGCAGGTACAGTATGTGTAGCTGCTGACTTATTTTTTTAAGGGGGCGGACGGAACTCCTCTTTAAGCTGCAAAGGCAGCAGAGGGTGATGTGCATAAACTGCAATGCTTTGTGTCACGCCGAAACAAAAATGATCCCTTGCTGTTGTGCTAAGGACGCAACACCGCCTGCGAACGCGACCCATTCACACCGAGTGGGGGAACCCCACAACTCCATGCAAGGGTGTAAAGCAGGGAGCTCCAAACTACAGCCCCCCAGCTGTTGCGGAACTACACATCCCATGAGGCATTGATGGGAATTTTAGTTCTTGAACAACTGGAGGGCCATCTATTGGAGACTCCTGGTTTAAAGGGTTGAAACAGGTGGTGAGGAAGCAATATAATGCCTTTTTTTCCTCTTGCCAAATGCCTTTTGAAGAGCGATTCAACACGGCTAGCTCTTAAGAGGGCAATGCAAGCATACACGAGGCCCGAGTCGATACGTGTGGCTGCCCCCCTAACCAGTTCCCACTGGGGTGTACATATGCTGTGTGGCAAAAATGATGTCATGTTCAGCAAGCAGTACTGCCTGCCCAACGTGACCCATTCAATTACATGCGGGCGCCCCGCAAACCGCGTGCAATGTATGCAGGTGTAGTGCGCGCAGGTGAGGAGCTGAAAGGGTTAAAACAGGCGGTGAAGAGGCGATAAAACACCTCCTCACTGCTGGTGAAATGACCTATGAAGAGGGATCCAAGGCAGACCACTCTTCAGGGGGCACCACATGTGTAAACAAAGCATTAAGGAGTTTACAATCTAAGGTCCCCATCTCACATCCCACTGTGTGAATGTACGTTGGGGACCTTAGTCACAGGCTGTGTGCTGGAGATCCCTGCGCTGTCACCTTCTTTCTCTTGGTGTCAGGAAAACTCGTCAGAAGAAGTGACTCGTGCCGATAGTAGAGGAAGGAGGGAGCAAAAGGAAATGACACTTAGTGCTCTGGATTGAGGCAAGTGCAGACTATAGGGCAGGGATATGCAATTAGCGGACCTCCAGCTGTTTCAGAACTACAAGTCCCATGAGGCATAGCAAGACTGACAACCACAAGCATGACACCCAGAGGCATGATGGGACTTTTAGTTTTGCAACAGCTGGAGGTCCGCTAATTGCACATCCCTGATGTAGGGGGATGTGCTTTGTTCATATTTCATGTCTGAGGTTTACGACCACTTAAAGGGTATGGCCACATTTAAGAGTGATAAGAAGCTGGCACGTGATCCAACCAATCAATGCCTCCGCCCAAGACTCCAATATTAGTTCTATAGGGAGCTAATCCTTGATAATAAGAGAATGGATTTGATAGCTAAATGGTTCAGGGCGCCATTTTCCTAGAAAAAGACCAGCATCTTCACTAAAGCCTTTATACAATTTGTCAAGCGGGGGGAATCCAATTTGCAAAAATTGCCCATAACGGGCAGATCTGATGGAACCACATATTCCTAGCGATCTCTTTAGCTCCGCCCCCCCACAAATTCCCAATTTTTTTTTTTAGCCCCACCCACATCTTTTGCCCTGCCCACAAAACGCAATCACAAAAGTAAAAGATGCACTTACAGTGATCAATATAAGTGTTCTTAATGAGTAAAATTTTAAAGTGAACCCGCAGAAGAAAACAATTTGAATACATGAGCACTTTTAGCAGATAACGGACAGCAGAACGTTCGTTGCGTTTCAGGAATTGCTCCTTCAGCATTCAGGAAGTGATGAGGAAATGGCATATTACATAATTACTTATTATTGTTGAGGATACAGAATAATGAATTGTAAACCTGGCTAAGGGGCCGTACAGGGCAAAGTCTGGTTACCTTAGCCGACTCATAACAAAGGAATGTCATTGCAAACTGACTATATGGACAAGCCGGGCCACTAATCTCCTTTCAGGAATGCACCATTTTTCTTAGATGGTCATATTGTTGCTTGCAAAGGGAGTTGGCCATTCCACACACAAATCCTACATACTATAGTTGGAACACTCAGTCTCACATCAGAGCTGACATTAGGCATGTGTTTAAATCTGGGCAACGGCCACGCCGCCATGGGTGGGACTCCGTGTCAAAACAGCATCTTTATTCTTGTTCTATTTTCTAATATTATCTTTATTTGTCATTACTTGTATTAATTTTTTTTTTGCCATTTCTTATATTAAATGTTATACTTATAAGTATTTGTGTTATCTCTCTTAGCACATATTGAATACAACCCCAAAAACGTAAACTATCACATGACCGTAACGAAATAGGAAGCCCTCCTAAAAATATTTATATACTTTCTTAAAGTCCTTTTTATTAGCTGAAGTTCAACCCCCCCCCCCCCCCCCCTCTCGGTAACAATGGCCAAGACAACCGCTCTGCATTGCAAGATGGCGGCAAGAGGGACATTCACCACCATATATGCCTATTGTTCCAGATTTGATGGGGCAGTCCTGCATCTTGTGCCGCCGTGGTTGTGTCCTGGGATTAAGGAATCAACCTAATTGGGATTATTGTACATGAATGAGGAATTTATTGTAGGGATCTGGGTCATGAGTAGGTAGTCTCAGCATATATAGAGGCAAGCCTAGTTAATGTGGGTGTGTTTTGGGTGGGTCCACTCAAAGTGGGCGGATGCAATGCAGATTATGATGCAGACTATGATGCAGACTATGGGTGGGCCGGGCCCACCCAGAAAGTGGGCGGATGCAATGCAGACTATGGGTGGGGATAACAGTGGCCCAGGATCAGGTCACAATATTAAAGGGGTTAAGCTCACGCCATCTGCTAGAACTGCAAGTTTTTCTAGATTGCGCCCCCTCCAGGTTCACTTTATGTCTCTACCATTTTCAATAGGCTTGTGTTCTCACAGTTGTGAGTTTGCCCTGAAAGATGTAAAAGGTGGCAACACACGTATCGATACGATCGTACACTTTATTTTAAACGCAACTAAAAACGGTCAAACTGAATTATAAAAAAAATTGCAAATGAAAGATCTTCCATTTGATTGCGTTGGTGAGCTGTCTATAGATTTAGATCAGGGGTCTCCAAAATGTTACAGTACTAGGGCCACGTCATATATTTTATGTATATATTTGCGGCATGAACTAAAAAAATAAAAAAAAAAAGTTATGTACATGAATGAATACGTTTTCTTTGGAAGTATTTTTTTAACTTAAAAAAATGAAATAAAATAAAGCAAAAAAATTCCAAATAAATTTGACCCCATCATAGTCCCCTTACATCAGAGACCCTATGACAGTCCCCCTTTACGTCAGAGACCCCATCACGGTCCCCCTTTACGTCAGAGACCCCATCACGAGAACCCATCACGGTCCCCCTTTACGTCAGAGACCCCATCACGGTCCCCCTTTACGTCAGAGACCCCATCACGGTCCCCCTTTACGTCAGAGGCCCCATCACGGTCCCCCTTTACGTCAGAGACCCCATCATAGTCCCCCCTTGCGTCAGAGACGCCATCATAGTCTCCCTTGCATCAAAGACCCCATCATAGTTCCCCTCATAGTCCCTTTTATATCAGAATCACTGGCTCAGATCTCACTCCCCCCACTGTAGTTTGGAGACCCCTGAATGAGATGACTGGTTGTGGTGCAGACAGGTTGATGGCTTCTGTCCCATCCAACACATATCTGTGTGTGTCAGGAGAGCCAATCATAATTCAGTGATCATATTTAATACATTGCATTTTCAATTGATATTTTCAGTCAATAGAATAGTGCACTCCATGTGCATTGCACTGGTCCAAATTTTTAAAAAACAATTATTAATCGCTTGTTTGCAATCACTGGGACCTAAATCGACCAGAAAGCGCTACGCGTATGGCCACCTTACGATTGTACTAAGCAATAATTATACCTTGAAACTATTTTTTCACAAAGAGGACCTGTAACCTGCTACATGTAACCTGATTTCAGAGTCAGCGTTCAGATAAACAATGCGATAGTCTCCTTAATAAACGCACGTCACACTTAGAAAAAAAACTACCAGCTGTGTGTGCTAAACACAGAACATCAACCGATGGACGCAATCTAGAGGTTGATTTTTATGTATAGAACGTAGGGCAGAACAGATATTTTAATAATGCAACAAATATTAAAATACTTTTGTGAGAAGATATTTAAAATAGAATTCAAGCCTAGCAATAATTTGGGGAAAAAAAAAAAAAAAAAAGTGTTCCTTTGCCCCGACTATCCTGTGTAAAAAACAAAAAAACAAAAACAAAAAAAATAAAAAGCGCTCTGTATACTTACCTTTAGTCCTTGGTCCGGGGTCTCCAGCTCCCCTGCATCACAGAGCGCTAATCAAGGGCTGGGAATTCGGGGAGCCGTGACGTCAATCATAGGATCCCATGATACAGTCGTTGTTGGCGCTCCCTCCTCCCCCCTGCAGTAGCAGCTCAGTGAATCAGGGAAGCTGGGGCTGCAGGATCACGTGATGGAGCACAGTGGACCAAATAAAAAAAACAAACAGTTTATATACCTGGGAATCCAGACTCCCATGGAGCTGTTGTCTGCACTCTCTCTCTCCTCCTCCCTGCAGCAGCTGCTCACTGATACAGGAGAGCTGGAGCTGCAGGATCATAAGACTGGACCTGAGTGCACTAAAACCAAAGCAAGTATAGACAGATCTATTTTTATACAGAGTAGGCAGGATAATTAGGAATAGGGGAAGGAACATTTTTAATAGGATTAGGTTTGAATTCCAATTTTTTGAAAAAGCTTCCAGCTCAACACAATTCAGTAACTTTAGGCTTCTTTCCCTTGAGCGGACCAATCGTGTCCGCCTGTCCATTTTTCAGGTGGACCTGATTAGACCACCCATTGTTCTCTATGGGGAGGTAGATGTAAAAACGGACAGGTGTCCGTTTACACCCGCCTGCATCCAATCTGGGTCGCCGAAAGCAGATCTGTTCTCCATCAATCTAGTGAATCAGATGACAGTCAGATGGAAATGGACAGCCTGTGCGTTCCCATCCGACCACCCCATAGAGAACAGCAGGCTGTGCCTGCATAGCAGAGTGGACACGGACCTGTCCTTGGCATGCTCAGCGTGGATCCACTTGACCGAGTCCGCCCCATGTGTGAATCTCCACATCTACTATGGCTGCCAGTCCTGCCCACCCCAATCCTGGGGGGGGAAAAAAAAAAACGCATCATCTCTGCAATACACACTGTTCAATTGCTGCAAGAACAGAAAAAAAAACATGTTGATCAGCCAGAAATCCAGCGAGCTCCTAAACTGTAATGAGCTGACTACATGACAACAAATTGCCTCTAGCCCAAGTGTAGCTAAAAGAAACAGAAAAATCAGCAAAAGGGACACCACTTACAGTCAGTAGGATCATTCCCTTGTGCTGAAGCCTCTTCTGTCAGTAGAATACTCATCTATCCATGCTCCATCCCCACCCGTCACCGTAATCTTCCGGTATGACAGGGGTTAATACAACTA
Source organism: Lithobates septentrionalis (assembly GCA_037952835.1). NCBI lineage: Eukaryota > Metazoa > Chordata > Amphibia > Anura > Ranidae > Lithobates > Lithobates septentrionalis. Next base: position 127,996 of record JBBDGP010003305.1, on the reverse strand, counting down.
AGGGGCTTACACTGGCTCTCATCAAGAGAGCCAGACTATGCCTGCCCTTGCCGTCCAGCTGCTTCATTCTTAGATACCATACTACAACTGCAGGAACCCTGAAATGGAGGACAGGAGGATGGTACTGGAAGAATATGGGGTGGGGGGGGGTGGAGAGGTACTTCTACTGACAGAAGAGATATCAGCACAAGAACCATTCCTACTGACTGTAAATTTATGTCCCTTGTGCTGATTTTTCTGTTTGGTTTTTTTATTAGCTACGCTTAGGCTCCAAAGATCCTCCAGGAGTGTTTGGCCAAAAAGGGGGTGGTTGGAGAGCTTCTCTAGATAGCCAAGCTGGTCACACAGCCAAATATCAATGACAAGGCTGGACAGACAGGACTCTAAGGCCCCTTTCACACTTGTGCAACCTAAAAGTCGTGCAACTTTGCCACAGTTTTTGCAGTGACGTTGACGCAATGCCTGTGTAATCTTGAGGTCTATGGACCTTAAGTCACATCAAAGTCAGACCAAAGTCACACAGATCTGAACGGTACTCATTGAAAATCATAGGGGACCACTTGTCATGTGATTTTGCAGTTCCAAGTTGCAGGACAAGTCGCACAAGTGGGAAAGGGGCCTTAAATGTATTTAGGTCTGGGCGCCACGCTAGTCCCAAAAAGGTCACAGACTCACACGCCAAGAACCATTTTTCAAAAGGTCTGCCTGGATAGCTTAGCCGAGACCCTCCCTTGGATGCACCTGAAATTTCGGTTCCCCAGATTCGGAGGAGCCTGAGAACGGCAGTCTTACAGAAGCAAGGGGCATTAGCTCCAGGTATACAGACTGTCTGAGCACCGGCTCACAATACTTTTGTATAGGTGACACAAGCAACTGTGATACAAATTGCGAAGACACTTAGCTTTTTCAAAATATATAAAAAAAAAATAAAAAATAAAAAAAAAAATAGAAACTGTACAGTGTAAGTAACCAAACAAAGCTTCCAATATAACAGTCTGAGGACATAAACTGTACAAGAACAGCAGCAACAGTGCAAACTGCCAACAACCTGGGACAGTATAATGGAATACAGAGGACACAACAAACAGCGAGAAAAAGCACCAGAGATTCCAGCACACAACATAACTGCCTTCCTCTACCAAAACCAGATCAACTTTATTTAGTATTGAAAATGGATATGCGATAAAAAATTTTTAAAAAAAAGGGACCGAGGGGTTTACCGAGTTCCGTAAAAGCAGTAGTTTTTTTAGTCAGATGATCCATTTGAGTTTTGATTCACTGGAAAATATGCAATCGCTAAGAAATGAGAATGTGTTATCAGCTAGTTTCACCTTAGTACTCCACTCAAGAGCCCTCAGCCCTGATGCAAACAAATATCAAAATGCCGCGATGTGTGGCTTTGGAGAAATGGAAGGTCCCAGGCAGAGTGTATTTGCATGAAGACTTCCCCAAGTAATGCCAAGTCCTCCAAAGAGACGATGCTTCCCCACCTTCTGTCAAACACTCTCTAAAGAGTGATCCAAATGCAGATAGCTCACGTCAGACGCAAAGCAAAGCTGGTGTGAAAGAGCCCCTAAGCCTCAACTTGCTGCCCGCAGTTTGCCAAAAGCGTTGAAAAGCTTGCTGTACACACTGCTCTTGTACAAACCAAAGCCTTTGTGTACAAAGCCTCTTAGCTCTTCCAGCTAACGCATATGATGTAATATTCAGTGGTTACCAAACTGTGGCCCAGGGGCCAGATATGGCTCTTGGCTTATCCTTATCTGGACCCTTGGGCACCAATCCTCCCCACCATCGTTGGGGCACCATTCCTCTCTCCACTGACATCATTCCTCTCCACGACACCATCGTTGGGGCACCATTCCTCACCGACACCATCGTTGGGGCACCATTCCTCCCCACCGACACCATCTTTGGGGCACCGTTTATCCCCACCGACACCATCTTTGGGGCACCGTTTATCCCCACCGACACCATCATTGAGGCACCATTCCTCCCCGCCGACACCATCGTTGGAGCACCATTCCTCCCCACCGACACCATCATTGGGGCACCGTTTCACCCCACCGACACCATTCCTCTCCACCGACACCATCATTGGGGCACCGTTCCTCTCCACCGACACCATCATTGGGGCACTGTTCTTCCCCACTGACACCAATCGATGGGACACACTTCTACCCGTTGATACCAACAATTGAGCACTTTTCCTTCCATTCAAACCAATGATGCGACATACTCTATGCCCACTGATGCCCGGACATTCTCTGCTCCCACTGGCCACAGTCTGGCCCCCCTCAAGTCTGACAGACAGCAAACTGGCCCTTTGCTTAGAAAGTTGGGAGACCCCTGGTTTAGAGTATACGGTCTACACAACAGCAGGTTTCACCCTACAAATTTAGATGCCTGCTCTACTTTTGAGAATGCCATAAAATTATAAAAAATGTCCGCCACACCACCAATATCATGCCAAACTAAACTATTTACCAGTGATAGACATTTTCTATTGAGTGTAAACAAAAAGACTAAAAAAACCATAGCTCTGCTTTTTTTAAAGAATGGTGTAGAACCCTTTAAAATCCATGACAACGAGCAGACAGGGAGGAAGTGAAGTATAATAAATAACATTCTTATGAGATCCCCGACACACTGAACTGAAGAATAAATCCCAACTCCAGACAAAACCTATTCCTTTTTGAAGCGAGAATGAGTTAGGCCTCGTTCACACCTTAGCGCTTTGTAGCTTAAAGCCTCAAGCTACAAAACACAGGAGGGGGAAAAAGAATCAATTATTCTCTATGGAGACGGTTCACATCTCCACTCCAAAAAGCCTGAAGCCAGAAGCTCCAAAAGGCCTGAAGCTCAAACAAGTTCTGGAACTTTTTTTTTTTAGGCAGATTTGGGCATGTTTCTGCTTTTTACATTGGTGATCTTTTGACCTGTACAAATTTGCCGTAAAATCGCGAGACTTTCTGCCTGAAAACGCTACGCTCAGGTGTGAATGGGGCCTTAGAGCCTCTGCAAGGGTTTCACCAACCTAAATGCTCCTACTGGGGCTGCATGTCCATTTCCATCCGATTGTCATCCGAGCCACTGGATGGATGGCGAACGTATCCCAATACGTCTGTTTTCAGCGGATTTTGTCGAAACGGATACCCGGCGGGTGTCATCTGCCGCCCCATAGAGGACAATCGGTGGTCCGATTGGGTCTGCCTGAAAAACTTACAGGCGGACCCGATCGGTCCACTGGCATGAAAGCGTGCCTTAGAGCCCTAGACACAAATAGGAATTAAAATGGTCATAAAAAATATATTGCTGCTCACCAATCCTTTGATGTGGTGGTTGCATTAGTTTTTGTTAAGCTGCAATATAAAATGTTTGCCTTTGGGTTTAATAGCGCTATAAGCACTACATGTGTCCCCTTAACAGACCTGTATGCAGTGACCCCGTATCTACCATGACTTTAGCTGCTCGCAAACATAGCCAGGAGAAAAGATTTAATCAACCCCCCCCCCCCACCCTCGGTGAAGTCTGGAACTGATTATCACACCAGCAGTTGGGTGCCCAAGTAGAAGAGCGGAATATGATAGAGGTGGCAGCTTACAGCTATTAAGACAACGCAAAATCGGCATTGAACGTGCGCACCCTGCAAGACGCAGTAATTATCGTGGAGCCTCGGCAATCGTTTTCAAAGGCCTTTTGTGAAAATAGTAACATTTACAGTGAAATAATGTCATATTTCCATGACTTACAACAAAACATCTTTGGCATTTAAAAAGGTTAGAAAGTGCCTCTTCTTATAAATGTGATCAAACGTTTGGTGATGTCTGTGGCTAGTCTGCGAGGGACCCGCCGAAAATTTGATACATCCAAGCCGTTTAAACCTGAAGTTTACATATGGCAATTTTTGCATAGTTACACTGGTCCATCTTGGATCAATGCATGTATATACACTATACTGCCAAAAGTATTGGGACACCTGCCTTTACACGCACATGAACTTTAAAGGCATCCCAGTCTAATGCTGGCCATACACTATACAGAAAATCGGCCGAAAAATCGTTCGAATGGACACTTCGTTCGTTTTTCGGCAAGTTAGTGGGCACAAATCGATAATCTTTGTGACGTTTTTGTGGTAAAAAAACGAACGGGAAGTTTGGTAAATTTCTGCCGAACGTACGATAAATTGCAAGGTTAATGTGTTTCCCGTCCGAACTTTCTGCACTAGGTATATGTAAAAAAACGAACACAAAATTATTTATTCATGTCCACTGAACAGATTATCGGTCATTATATGATGGCAAGATCGTTTGCGGTCACGGTCGAACGTTCGTTTTTCGAAAAGGGGTTCGGCCGATTTTCTGTATAGTGTATGGCCAGCATTAGTCTGTAGGGTTCAATGTTGAGTTGGCCCCGCCCTTTGCAGCTATAACAGCTTCACCTCTTCTGGGAAGGCCGTCCACAAGGTTTAGGAGTGTGTCTATGGGAATATTTGACCATTCCTCCAGAAGAGCATTTGTGAGGTCAGCAACTAATGTTGGATGAGAAGGCCTGGCTCACAGTCTCTGCTCCAATTCATCTCAAAGGTGTTCCATCAGGTTGAGGTGCAGGCCAGTCAAGTTCCTCCACCCTAAACTGGCTCATCCATGTCTTTATGGACCTTGCTCTGTGCACTGGTGTACAGTCATGTTGGAACAGGAAGGGACCATCCCCAAACTGTTCCCACAAATTTGGGAGCATGAAAAATTGTCCAAAAGGTCTTGGTATGCCGACGCCTTAAGAGTTCCCTTCACTGGAACTAAGGGGCCAGGCCCAACTCCTGAAAAAAAAAACCCACACCATAATCCCTCCTCCACCAAATGATTTGGACCAGTGCACAAAGCAAAGTCCATATAGATATGGATGAGAAAGTTTGGGGTGGAGGAACTTGACTGGCCTGCACAGAGTCCTGACCTTAACCCGATAGAACATCTTTGTGGCGAATTAGAGCGGAGACTGAGAGCCAGGCCTTCTCATCCACCATCAGTGCCTGACCTCACAAATGCTCTTCTGGAAGAATGGTCAGACATTCCCATAGACACTCCTAAACCTTGTGGACAGCCTTCCCAGAAGTTGTTATAGCTGCAAAGGGTGGACCAACTCAATATTGAACCCTACGGACTAAGAGTGGGATGTCATTAAAGTTCATGTGCGTGTAAAGGCGTTCCAATACTTTTGGCAATATAGTGTATGTGAACTCCCCCAATGTTATCCAATGTGCCCATGCACACATGGACCTTTTTAGCAGTTTAGGGCATTTCTTTAGCTGCTTCCTTGTTTCCATGCCTAGGCAAATGATGTCATGCATCCCAGGAATTTTCAGGAAGGGAGGAGGCGTTTTCTCCACTAAGCACACCTTCCTGCCTGCTTGCCTGTGCTTAAGACAGATGGATTTCAGGACGTAAATGCTACAGAATCATCGGCCCTTACACAAGATGGCCACTGCTAGAAATGCTAGGGGAGGGTTTTTCAAATCAAAGCATGGAAACATGGACGGATGGAAAGGAGTTTCCTTTGGATAGTAAAACGGAATTAAAACATTGTTTTTTTGGTGCTCATGTGCAGTGAAGTTCAACTTTAATGGCACCGGTGTCAAATTAGAGACCTCCTGTGTTCGGTAAGCAGCAGGCCAACCGCTTGGCATAGGACCCAGGAGCAAGTGGAGATCACAGTAGTAGTGGTGCCTACCTACAGTGATTTTCAGCCTCCGAGGGAATCCAAGGGGTATGGGCACATACTTACTAATGGTGCACAGAAATGAAAATTCCAGTGCAGAAACCAAAAACAGACATTAACGTCAAGGGGGGCGCCTCCTGGCGCCGACGTCAAGGGGGGCGCCTCCTGGCGCCGACGTCAAGGGGGGCGCCTCCTGGCGCCGACGTCAAGGGGGGCGCCTCCTGGCGCCGACGTCAAGGGGGGCGCCTCCTGGCGCCGACGTCAAGGGGGGCGCCTCCTGGCGCCGACGTCAAGGGGGGCGCCTCCTGGCGCCGACGTCAAGGGGGGCGCCTCCTGGCGCCGACGTCAAGGGGGGCGCCTCCTGGCGCCGACGTCAAGGGGGCGCCTCCTGGCGCCGACGTCAAGGGGGGCGCCTCCGGGCGCCGACGTCAAGGGGGGCGCCTCCGGGCGCCGACGTCAAGGGGGGCGCCTCCGGGCGCCGACGTCAAGGGGGGCGCCTCCGGGCGCCGACGTCAAGGGGGGCGCCTCCTGGCGCCGACGTCAAGGGGGGCGCCTCCTGGCGCCGACGTCAAGGGGGGCGCCTCCTGGCGCCGACGTCAAGGGGGGCGCCTCCTGGCGCCGACGTCAAGGGGGGCGCCTCCTGGCGCCGACGTCAAGGGGGACGCCTCCTGGCGCCGACGTCAAGGGGGACGCCTCCTGGCGCCGACGTCAAGGGGGACGCCTCCTGGCGCCGACGTCAAGGGGGACGCCTCCTGGCGCCGACGTCAAGGGGGACGCCTCCTGGCGCCGACGTCAAGGGGGACGCCTCCTGGCGCCGACGTCAAGGGGGACGCCTCCTGGCGCCGACGTCAAGGGGGACGCCTCCTGGCGCCGACGTCAAGGGGGACGCCTCCTGGCGCCGACGTCAAGGGGGACGCCTCCTGGCGCCGACGTCAAGGGGGACGCCTCCTGGCGCCGACGTCAAGGGGGACGCCTCCTGGCGCCGACGTCAAGGGGGACGCCTCCTGGCGCCGACGTCAAGGGGGACGCCTCCTGGCGCCGACGTCAAGGGGGACGCCTCCTGGCGCCGACGTCAAGGGGGACGCCTCCTGGCGCCGACGTCAAGGGGGACGCCTCCTGGCGCCGACGTCAAGGGGGACGCCTCCTGGCGCCGACGTCAAGGGGGACGCCTCCTGGCGCCGACGTCAAGGGGGACGCCTCCTGGCGCCGACGTCAAGGGGGACGCCTCCTGGCGCCGACGTCAAGGGGGACGCCTCCTGGCGCCGACGTCAAGGGGGACGCCTCCTGGCGCCGACGTCAAGGGGGACGCCTCCTGGCGCCGACGTCAAGGGGGACGCCTCCTGGCGCCGACGTCAAGGGGGACGCCTCCTGGCGCCGACGTCAAGGGGGACGCCTCCTGGCGCCGACGTCAAGGGGGACGCCTCCTGGCGCCGACGTCAAGGGGGACGCCTCCTGGCGCCGACGTCAAGGGGGACGCCTCCTGGCGCCGACGTCAAGGGGGACGCCTCCTGGCGCCGACGTCAAGGGGGACGCCTCCTGGCGCCGACGTCAAGGGGGACGCCTCCTGGCGCCGACGTCAAGGGGGACGCCTCCTGGCGCCGACGTCATGGGGGACGCCTCCTGGCGACGTCATGGGGGACGCCTCCTGGCGCCGACGTCATGGGGGACGCCTCCTGGAGCCGACGTCATGGGGGACGCCTCCTGGCGCCGACGTCAAGGGGGACGCCTCCTGGCGCCGACGTCAAGGGGGACGCCTCCTGGCGCCGACGTCAAGGGGGACGCCTCCGTCAAGGGGACGGAGCAAGCCATTATTGGCGACTTTTTGTTTCTATCGGCAAAACGCTGATTACCCTATTTTTCGGCTAATATATCGGTGCATCCCTAATAATCACACTGGTCCAGCTTGGACCAATGTAAGTATGTAAAAATTGCCATACCTAAATTTCAAAAGCTTTAATTATTATTAAACACTTATTATTATTAAACATTTTTAAAGACAGTAAAATCCCCCACACAAAGCAAAATCTACATAAAATTGCAGTACCAGACCATACAGTATACAATACAATATTAGAGGAAATCTCAATAATTACAGGAATGTACAAAAAAAAGAAATAAATTTACATTTGGCACTTATGTACACACCTCATCAGACGTCCAGATATGTGCAGGTATATAAATACACGTACAAAACTAGGAATCACATACACAATGTTAACAGACACACACACATACACAGACAGTGAATTAGAAGGCACTGTTATAAAAAACGGCTGAAGACCGAAGGGTCGATAATGGCTTTTGACAAACCTGTAGCTACAAAATCGATGCAACATTTTAACCCGAAGGCAACATTTTCAACAAAACCACACAAATAAACTCAGCGTCAGACGTGCCTGCATGCATTCAGATCATTCATAGAGGTGGTCTCGGTTGTCAGGCGAGACTACCGGAATTAATAGAACAATGAAAAAAAATCACTTACAGGGGTGTTCTTTTTATAATAAATGTGTTGGTGCAAAAAAAAAAAAAAAAGGGGGTGGGGGGGGGGGGGGGGGGGGAGATGAATTGGAGATTACAGAAGCCATAGACAACCTGTGAATCAGATAACTAGGCCATTGATGGCTGTAAGGCCGCCATACTCTTTCTATACCCAGAGATACACAAATCAATTTTTATTTGAGAATTTGATTCAAAGCTATGAAGGCCAGTTCACGAAGGCATTAGAACATAAAACTCTGTTTTTTTATTTTTTCATTCTGGAGTAAGGGCGGGTTATAACTCCTGTCGGGGTGTCTGTCTGTGTCCTACTGGGGAGATTCCCATTCACTTCCTGTCCATTAGCCAAAACATAGATAAAAAGAAAGGAGTGCCCGGTGTCCAGAGAAACGTGACTTCTAAAGTATGGTTCATGAGCCTTTATTAAAAAAAATTAGCAACATGTACATCAAGCCAACGCGTTTTGGGGGGGGAATAGACTCCCCCTTCCATCAGGGCTGTTGCTGCATACTATTTGGTGGGAACACTTCCCATGAGTGGTTATGCGGGAATCAAGGTTTCTGAATGGTAGGGCTTTATTTGTTTAGGCAGCAAACCTGCTTGCTGCAGGAACAGCCCTAAAGAAGCCCTAAAGAAGGGAGGAGTCTATTCCTCCCGAAACGCGTTGGCTTCACGTTGCTAATTTTTAATAGAAGGTCCATGAACGATATTTTTTTTAGAAGTCACATTTCTCTGGACACCCGGTGCTCCCTTCTTTTTACTCAAGTCTACATGCTGAAACGACTTTAAGGTTGCACAGATATCCCTAAGACGCCAGAAGGCATTCCCCCACATAACGACTCAGGAGCAGTGACCAATCCAGTCAGTCCAGTGTGATCTCCAACAAGCTAATTAGCCAAAACAGGAAGTAGAGAAGAAATCCCTCCGAAGTGAGGAAATCCCGGGTTGTCACCAAAACAAGAGACCCCACTGGAAAGATTTCCCCTCCATTTCAGCTCTGAGGACAACCCGAAATGTGGGATTTTCTTTTATGTTCACTTTCAATGATAAATGGTAAAAATGACTAATAGAGGGGGCGAATCTCCCCAACGTGGGGCACGGACAGCAATAAAAACTGACAGAGGTTCTAATCTGCTTTTAGTTTTACCCTCAAAGATAACCCAGCTCTCCCAAACGCAGTTTGGGCAAAATGCAGATTTGCTTTGTGGGCTTCATAAATGCTGATGGAAGCTTGTAAAAAGCTTGCCCCGAGTATACACCGGACCTCAGAGCAGTGTTTACCAGAGCATGCCGGTGTGATCTGGGCCGTCATTTAGCTTCAGGTGGAAGAGATTTTCTGATCCATTCACATCCATTATTTTTATCTCTGGATTCTGGCTATGCGCCTCCTTTATCAATCTCACTTTCTGGACCATATACAGCCTCCTTTCCAATTTACATTCCCATATCCCCAATCTATTTTTTTTAGCCTACAGATATTTTGAATCTCTGACTAATCGGGTAACATCTGGGAATTTAACAGAATCGAAATAAAAGATAATCCAAAGAAAAACTGAAAAAGTCCAAGTACAACTATTTTTTTTTTAAATTTTGGACAGAGAAAGAGAGGTCTCTGCAAGGGCTAGAAAGGAGGGGTCCAAATCTGTCAGGTTGAGAGGGGAAGGGTTCAAATCTGTCAGGTTGAGAGGGGAAGGGTTCAAATCTGTCAGGATGAGAGGGGAGGGGTCCAAATCTGTCAGGATGAGAGGGGAGGGGTCCAAATCTGTCAGGTTGAGAGGGGAAGGGTTCAAATCTGTCAGGTTGAGAGGGGAAGGGTTCAAATCTGTCAGGATGAGAGGGGAAGGGTTCAAATCTGTCAGGATGAGAGGGGAGGGGTCCAAATCTGTCAGGATGAGAGGGGAGGGGTCCAAATCTGTCAGGATGAGAGGGGAGGGGTCCAAATCTGTCAGGATGAGAGGGGAGGGGTCCAAATCTGTCAGGATGAGAGGGGAGGGGTCCAAATCTGTCAGGATGAGAGGGGAGGGGTCCAAATCTGTCAGGATGAGAGGGGAGGGGTCCAAATCTGTCAGGATGAGAGGGGAGGGGTCCAAATCTGTCAGGATGAGAGGGGAGGGGTCCAAATCTGTCAGGATGAGAGGGGAGGGGTCCAAATCTGTCAGGATGAGAGGGGAGGGGTCCAAATCTGTCAGGATGAGAGGGGAGGGGTCCAAATCTGTCAGGATGAGAGGGGAGGGGTCCAAATCTGTCAGAATGAGAGGGGAGGGGTCCAAATCTGTCAGAATGAGAGGGGAGGGGTCCAAATCTGTCAGAATGAGAGGGGAGGGGTCCAAATCTGTCAGAATGAGAGGGGAGGGGTCCAAATCTGTCAGAATGAGAGGGGAGGGGTCCAAATCTGTAAGAATGAGAGGGGAGGGGTCCAAATCTGTCAGAATGAGAGGGGAGGGGTTCAAATCTGTCAGGTTGAGAGGGGAGGGGTCCAAATATGTCAGGTTGAGAAGGACTAAAATCTTGGTTATGAGGGGAGGAGATAGATTCTCCGTAAGCTTGAGGGGGAAGGGGCCAGAATCTTCTAAGTTGAGAGATGAGGGGGTTAAAATCTCGAATAGGAAGGAAAAATGTTAGAATCCCAAACCCATTGAGAGGTAAGATTCCCCGTAAAGTTGAGAGGGGAGGGGTTATAATCAGTTAGGGTTGATAGGGGAGGGGCTAAAACCGGTTTGGTCAAGAGAGGAGGTTGAGAAGAAAAAAAGTGAAATCTCCGTAGGGTTGAAAGGGGAGGGGTTGGAATCAAAGTAAGGTTGAGAGGTGGTGTTAAAATCTGTTAGGTCAAAAGGGGAGGGGCTAAAATCTTGGTTAAGAGAGAAAGAATTTGAATCTGTATGGTTGAGAAGGAAAGGTTAGAAGCTCCAAGAATGGGAAGGAAGAGATTAGAATCCCTGTAAATGTTGAGAGGGGAGGGGTTAGAATATTTGTAAGGTTTAGAGGGGAGGGGTTAGGGTCTTCTAAGGCAAACGGGGTGGGGTTTGAATCTGTCTTCAGTTGAAAGAGGAGGGGCTAAAACTTGTTTGGTTAGGAGGGGAGGGGTTGTATTCTCTGTAAGGTTGATAAAGAAAAGTTCGAATCTCTGTAGGGTTGAAGGGGCAGGGATTAGAATATGCCAAACTGAGAAGGAAGGGGTTGGAATCCCTTAAATTGAGGGGGGAGGGGTTAAAATCAGTTAGGATGAGAGGAGTGGGATTAGAATCTCTATTATGCTTTTATTGCTGTCTGTTGTATGGAGATCTCTTTACTACCCAGCCTGGTAACATGCAGTGTCATTGGGACAAACAGTGAGGGGTAGTTTCCTGAAAAGGAGAGACAGCAATAAAACTTTGATAGGGGTTCTAAACCATCCTTATTACATAATAAAATAACAAATATTTTTATTTTAGCAATAGATGGACTAAATAATTTGAAATTGGCTCGACTGAACAAACTCTGTTCTAGCTGAACTGCCTGAATAAGCAGGATGGCCGTTGCACACAAGCTCCACATCTTATATATTAGAGTGTTAAAACAGACCCTAAAAAAGTAAGAAAAAAAACCCTAAAAAAAAAAAATAAAAAAGTGTAATAGTCCTGTTGATTCCGATTATGGGCCACATCTTAAACTGCTGATAAATGAACACAATTGGTACTGAGAGATTACTGTAGAGAAATCAGTAAAAATCCCATTAAGTAATATTAAAAAGAGCGCACTTGTCGCAGACTCCGGACGCTTTACCCCGATGAATATTTGTTCAGCCCAATCACTTAGAAAGGATTTGGTGGCATCACTGTGGAATGAGGAGTCGCAAAGCCCAAAGCTTCTAAAAGCAGCAATCGTTTCTACTGAATATGAGAACAGTATAGAAAACCCCGGCTTCCAACGGGAAGGAAACCAACAGATTATAAAGCAATCAAGTTACAATCCTCAGTAGAATAGAACCAGGATACATTATAAAAAGCTGAACTCCAGGCACTAAAATCTTTTATATAAATATATTACTCAACAGCCATAAAAGGATATAAATCCACTGTGTGTGCACCAAATGCCTTTATAAACCCAGATATTACCCTGTAAAAGTAACAGTGATGGATCGGGCAGAGCTTTAACCAACACTAAATTAGCTTTAACGCAAGCGTTTAGTGACCTCTGTAGGTGCTGGCACAGTGGAGCAATTAATTCTCAAAGTATACAGAAAAGAAAACAAACTTTCTAAATCTCTAACAGATGCAGAGAACAAGAGCACAAGAAGATTGGAGAACAGAGTGCTGAGAACACCTTGAATAACTTCACCGCATCTGTGAATTTTGAGGAGGAATTGCTCCACAGTGCTTGTAACTACAGAGGTCAGTGAAGGCTTTTAATAAAGCTTCTCTATGGCTTGTTAAGTATGTGCAATTTTTGGAATATCCGTAGAATTGGCAAGAGTTCTATTTATAGTCAGATGCTAAATATGTGTGAATGGGTCCTCAATGCTTGCCACAGTGCCACTAGTGTCAACTGCACTAACAGTCTGCAGCAGGGAAGCCACCAATACCATAGGCAGCGATAGCCTACAACAGTGATATCATCAGTATCATATGTAGAGATAGCCTACAGCAATGATGCCACTAGTATCATATGCAAGAATAGCCTACAGCAGTGATGCCACTAGTACCATATGCAAGAATAGCCTACAGCAGTGATGCCACTAGTACCATATGCAGCGATAGCCCACCACAGTGATGTCACCAGTACCATATGCAGTGACAGCCCACCGCAGTGATAGCCCACCACAGTGATGTCACCAGTACCATATGCAGTGATAGCCCACCACAGTGATGTCACCAGTACCATATGCAGTGACAGCCCACCACAGTGATGTCACCAGTACCATATGCAGTGATAGCCCACCACAGTGATGTCACCAGTACTATATGCAGCGATAGCCTACCAAAGTGATGTCACCAGTACCATATGCAGTGATAGCCTACCAAAGTGATGTCACCAGTATCATATGCAGTGATAGCCCACCACAGTGATGTCACCAGTACCATATGCACTGGTACTGCCTACAGCAGTGATGCCGCCAATACCATAGGCAGCGATAGCCAGCAGCACCATATGAAGTGATCGCCTTAAACAGTGATGCCACTAGTACCATACGCAGTGATAGCCTACAACAGTGATGTCACCAGTATTTCTACATGAACACCCTAAAACCAAAAAAACTATTCTTTCAAGACTGCCACCGGTATGTACTGAAATAGCAGCCTGCCACTGTAACACCACCAATACCGGCTGAACATAAAAGTCACCTTGGTGATATCAATTCACATTCTACTTGTGTCCCAAACAACCTGAAGGCAAAAGGTGAACAATACAAATCTGCGGTTAGGACTAGGTCTTGGAAGTCACATATCTCCAACATTGGATATAATCTCATCAAAGACATAAAGACTTGTTAGCCTGAGACCGAAGAGCGAACAACTAAGCCACAGGTTATAGTATGAAGAAACACCAACCAGGTAAATGGTAATTTGCTATATGCAGCCAATAAAATCAACAATAATACTATGAGCAACTAGGAACACACCCGAACCCAAAGGACATTGGATGGTGTGTCTGAAGAAATAACGGTTCTTTCTACCAACAAATGCAGAAGTAATAATAGGGCTTAAAGGACAACTTCAAAAATTGTACAAAACCTTCATTCTCTCCTCTATAGTCCCCCTAAACTACCCTAGGCTAAACAATTTCTTAGGGGCTTCCCACATTGATTACATCCCATTCCAGTGTTGGGCTTCCCATGCCCGTTTTTTTTTTTTTTTTTTTAACATCTAATAAACTTGAATAGGATATCCCTGATCAGCTGTATCATTCTAGTCTATGGGATGGTACCGGGGGCGGCATGGGCAACCGGGCACTATATCCCTGCTGGCCTGGCTGCAAACAGTATGGAAGTTGTCGGTGGTAAGTCAGCCCCCCCAAGGATGGGGGCCAAGCTAAATAAGGGTGGTAGGGAGGCTTTATATAAATTAGTGAACTTGTCCTTTAATCTTTTAAATTGCCAATGCCCATTCTGCAACATAAAAGTGAACAGTAAAATACACACAAAAAAAGTCAGAATGCATTTGCTTTTTGGATTTTGCCATCAACGTTGGGAGCGAGTTGACATCGTGCAAAGCTGACTGGAATCAACTGGAGGCCGATTCAGGTCATTGACAGCACACCCCTAAATGTGCCTTAGACCAGGATGGGGGTGGGGGGGGGGGTGGCAACGTTAGACACTCCTAGCTGTGCTGGAACTACACATCCCAAGAGGCATTTTAAGCCTGACGGGCGCAGGCGTGACTCCAGGAGGCAGACGCACGATGGGATTAGTAGTTTTAAAACAGATGGCGTGTCAAATGTTGCCTGCCCCCTGACTAAAGGTGTTTAAAAGTAGTTTGAGAAGCTTTTGCTTGTAAAAAAGAAAAAAAAAAAAAAAAAACTCCAGTCAGCTTGTAAAAATACCTTTTGGTAGTTCTCCATTCTCTAGTAATCAGCATGTTAGGTGTAGAGGGCTATAACAAAAAAAAAAAAACGTACCCTATTCCTCCCCAAGGGATGACTGGTCCAACAAAGTCGCACTGGCCACCCCTCCTGTTGATGTAACCAGCATTTATATGAGGATGTCGAATTTTGGTTTATAGCGCAAAAAATAAAACGCAGAGGTGATCAAATACCACCAAAAGAAAGCTCTATTTGTGGCGGAAAAAAAAGGACATCAATTTTGTTTGGGTATAACGTCGCACGACCGCGCAATTGTCAGTTAAAGCGACGCAGTGCTGAATCGCAAAAAATGGCCTGGTCATTCAGCAAAATCTTCCGGGGCTGAAGTGGTTAATGTGTCAGATTTTTTTTTCTTATTAACTGTAGGAAACCGGCGAGGATTTTAAATGACCGGTTGCTCGTTTCCTGGCCAGAATGGGGAGAGACGACTTCTGCTGCATTGCTGAATAAGGTAGACTGCTCATTTTAATGTGGATTTCTCGGCTTTACAACCACTATAGCATAGATCGAAAAAGGGGCCATTGAAATCAATAGTCTGCGACTTTATGGGGTTGATTTACTAAAATGCAAATAGACTGTGCACTTTGCAAGAGCAGCTGCTCCAGGGCATAGTAAATGAGCAGAAGCTCTGCTGACTTCCATCAACCAATCATGTGCAAGCAAAAAATGCGCTTTTTTTTATTTTTTTTATTTCTTGCACGTGATTGGGTACTCTTTGCAAAGT
>JBBDGP010003305.1:70000-107500 GCA_037952835.1 Lithobates septentrionalis | reverse complement strand
TGGAAGGGCGTGACACAGCCTATGACTGGCAGAAATCCGCCCACACCATGTTATTGCCAAAAACGAATAAACATTGGATTTCAAATATATATTTGGATGACAATTTAAAACATTTTATTACTATTATTTATTTTTACTCTAATCTAAAAGCTGCCCCCCCACCCCCTATTTTGAACATGTGACCAGCAGCAGAGGACCAGAGACACCTCCTGCCTATGTTTTCCTGCAGAAAGGCTGGGAGAGAGCGGTGTCATGTGACAGCTGTAGATCGATTAGGAAAAAAAAAAAAAAAAAAAAAAAAAAAAAAAAGGTACCAAGATGTTTTTTTTATTTTATTAAAGGATTAGTTCACTTTTCATAACGTTACACCCATATTCGGGGTGTAACTTGTAACACTTTATGAATGCCCCCCTGTGCCAGCTAGTGGGGGGTTCTCCTTCACCCGCTAGCTGTCAAAAAAAAAAAAAAAAAACACACATGGCCATGCGGGGCTCAGCCTTCCTCGCCGCGGCACTCATTCACAGCGCTCTGTGAATGGAAGACTACAAGGTCTGACAGCCTTGGCGGCTGTCGGCTTGTAGTTCTCAATGTACTACCACAGCGCTGTGATACCAGGAAGCACCGACAGGTCTGCATTAACAGGGACAATGGAATCTTTCGGAGATGTTCTAAGGGAGAAGTGTACTGTGCCTAGCCAGTGTTTTACTAAACGATTATGTGTTTTTACTAGGGCAAGAGATGGAATTTTTTCCCTGCTTTGCAGGGGCACAAATAGCATCCCTTCCCCCCAGTCAGAACAGCGATTTACCTTGTTTATATTAGGGGGAAAATAAAAAAAAATACAATAAAAAAAATTGCAATTCTCTCTGCCTAATGATCGGTGGGTGCCGGGCGACATTGGGACATTCTACTGTGTGAAATTACAGTGGAAGCTAAACCGGTGCCAGCATGCATCCCGGAAGTGTCATATCACGTATAGATACACACATGATCGGGCACACAGGTGCTGCCCTGTAGCAGTAAAATTGCTATAGGGTGGACCTTAAAGAGAAAGTCAACTCTCCCACTCTGATGCTTCTTTTCATTTAGTCCATTATAATAAGTAATTATCAAACTATAGCCACTGTAATCCAGCCCAAATCACAAATTACTTACTGTTTAAAGAAACGTTAAAAAACTTGTTTCCAAGGATAAGGCAGCGCCATCTTAAGTATTGTTTACCGAGTCCACAGTAGAGTGCATTTCCGCCCTTACATTCAGCACTTCCTGTACTGTTAACCAAGCCTCCTTCTCAATCCAACGTTTCTATGGCAACCCTGCTTCCCTGCTCATAGTTGACTTGTTTTATTTCATAGTATGTACTTGTGCCGATTATCTAGTGTTTGCCTATGTCAGTCTTATCAGCTTCAGCTGATAAGACTGCAGTAATGCTGTCCCGATGCCTTTTTTTTTCCACTTCATGTGATGTCACATGGGGTGTAGGAGGAAGCTCTGAGTGATTATGCAGTGGGATTTCAGTGTTGTGCTGTAAGAAGTCCTGATAATAGATAGACAAGCACACAGAGTGTGCCGTAAATCATGGGAGATCTGGGCATGCTCAGTGACATCATTCTAAAGAACAAAAAGGATTACAACAATACTATGCAAGTAAGGAGATATCTACATGCAGTGTTCATTAGGGTTTTTTATGCTGATTCACATGGGACAAAGTTGTGGGGGAGAGTTTACAACCACTTTAAGTGGTTTAACATGTATGAAGCTACTGTTCTATAAAGCTTTTTATACACATTGTAAACTGAAAATTGCTGGATAAAAACATTAACTGCTTGCCGACCAGCCGCCGTAATTATATCACGACAGGTTGGCACATTCCCGCAAATCGCCGTAGCTGCACGTCGGTCCCTTTAACAGCTGTAGCAGGCACCTGCTGCATAGTGGGGGAGCTGATGAGCGTGGTCAGCAGCCGCGATGTCCGCCGGCCACCCGCGATCGCTCCACAGAGAGCCGGAACTGGGATCTGTCAACGTAAACAAACAGATCCCCGTTCTGTCAGGAGAGTGATGGTCTGTTCCTAGTGATCAGGAACAGCGATCTCTCTGTACTCCCAGTCAGTCCCATCCCCACCCCAGTTAGAAACACCTCCTTAGGGAACACATTTAACCCCTTTATCGCCCCCCTAGTGTTAACTCATTTCCTGCCAGTGTCATTTATACACTAATCAGTGCAATTTTATAGATCTGATCGCTGTATAAATGTCAATGGTCCCAAAAAAAAGTGTCAAAAGTGTCCGATCTGTCTGCAGCTATGTCACAGTCCCTAAAAATCGCTGATCGCTGCCATTACTAGTAAAATAGATAAATAATAAAATTGCCATAAATCTATTCCCTATTTTGTAGAGGCTATACTGTAACTTTTGCGCAAACCAATCAATATACGCTTATTGCGATTTTTACCAAAAATATGTAGAAAAATACATCTTGGCCTAAACTGATGAAGACATTTTATTTATTTTTTGGATAATCAAAGTAAAAAAATAGTTTGTTTGTTTTTTTCAAAATTGTCAATTTTTTGTTGTTTATAGTGCAAAAAATAAAAACTGCAGAGGTGATCAAATACCTCCAAAAGAAAGCTCCAGTTGTGGTAAAAAGGACAATTTTGTTTGTGTACAGCTCGCACGACTGCGCAATTGTCAGTTAAAGCAACGCAGTGCCGTATCGCAAAAAATGACTTGGCCATTAAGGGGGGGGGGGGGGGGGGGGCAAATCTTCCGGGGCTGAAATAGTTAAAAGAGAAAACTCAGTTACACTAATAAAATAAATTGCTCTGTGTACTACTTACCAGATGTCTGCTTTCCGCCCATACCCTTCCCCACTGATCACTTCTGGACTCATCCAGTAGGGGGTGCCAGTGACCGACTTCATACCTGTACCAGAGAGGCAGATAGTCTGCAGACGTTTGCTGGCTCCAAAGTCTCCCAACTTTACATTGCCCGAAGAGTCCCGCAGAATGTTAGCTCCTGGCAGGTAAAACAAAGTAAAAAAAAAAAAAAAAACATGAATGTGCTGCAATACACAGTCTGAGGAAGAGCACGGTTTATATGGTGGTGACCATGTATGTAACAGTCTTTTATTTGGGAGATTTTGCCTCCTCCTCGGATACTTTACACACAAATCAAAAAACTTCTACACAGTCGAGCGTTCACCACAGGCCAGACCCACCTTTGATGTCTCGATGTACAATCATATTACTGTGCAAATAGTGCACCCCCTCCAGAATCTGGCGGGTGTACTTCCGGGTCACGAATTCTGTTAGTGCTCCGTAAGCCTTGAGTTGGTCCTTTATTGATCCCTATGTGGCAAAAAGGAGACATTAAAACTTATGCCTATGGACTGGAGAATCCACAGAGTCAACAGCCCCCCCCCCCCATTTATAGATGGTTATAAATCATGCTGCTATGAGAAAATTGATTTTGACAATTGTGCTTATTAATAAATTGCCCATCAGATTTTTTTTATAAGCAATAAATGAATTGGTAAATCCAATTTTTTTTATACTCCTGAATTAAATATAATTGTAATGTACTGTAATGTACTGTACTGTTTTGGCAGAAGGGTATGATAGCAAGTACTATATCAAAGGGTAATTCTATTAGATTGTAAGCTCTTCTGAGCAGGGCCCTCTTAAGCCTCTTGTATTTCATTGCATTATAACTGTATTGTCTCCTTTTTATATTGTAAAATCACTGGGTAAACTGTTGGCGCTATATAAATCCTGCATAATAATAATTTAGAGGATATGATGGCAGGTAGTATGGGAAAGGGAGTGTCAAAGATGGGAGAGCATACATACATATACAGTGGGTATAGAAAAGAATCACCCTCCCCCCTTAATTAATGACATTTTGTTGCTTTGCAGCCTGAAATGAAGACAGACACAGTTTTTGTTTTATCCAGCTGTATTCACTCACTCACTATTCAACTTATAACATCCAAGTGAAAGATATAACACCAACCTGTCAGAGAAAAAAAAAAAAAAAATCAAAAAAACAGAATCATTGAGTTGGAAAAAGGATCACCCCCCTTATGTCAGTATTTGGTTGAACCACTTTTTGGCTTTAATTACAGGCAAAATATTTGGGGCAAGATACCATCAAATTCTTGAGGAAAATCTGCTGCCCTCTTGCCAGAAAGTTGTCAATGGGAAGAAGGTTTACCATCCAACATGACAATGACCCAAAGCACACAGCAACAATGAGCACACAGTGGTTGAAGGAGGAAAAAAGGTGAATGTCCTGGCATGGCCTAGTCAGAGCCCAGAAACCCCATTGAAAATCTGTGAAATGACTTGAAGATTGCACTTCACTTCACACGGTCAACATCAAATTTAACAGAACTTGAGCAATTCTGCAAAGAAGAGTGGGCAAAAATTGCAAAGTTAGTAGAGAAAAATCCCAACAAACTAAAGGCTGGAATTAAAGCAAAAGGTGGTTCAACAAAATACTCACTATGGGGGGTCCTTTTTCCAACTCAGTGATTCTGTTTTTTTATTTTATTTTCCCCTGACATGTTGGTGTTATATATTTCACTTGGAGGTTATAAAGTTGCACGGATTAAATACAGCTGGATTAAAAAAAAAAAAAAAAAAGTGCCTGTCTTCATTTCAGGCTACAAAGCAACAAAATGTGATTATTTTTTTAAAAAGGAAGGGGGGAGGGTGATTATTTTCTATACCCACTGTATACACATAAACACGCAAATACAGTATAGGGGGGGTTTTATTAAAACTAGACCACTAGGAATCTGGTGCAGCTGTACATGGTAGCCAATCAGCTTGTAACTTCAGCTTGCAGCCAAGAAGCGGATTGGTTTCTATGCAGAGCTGCACCAGATTTTGCACTCTACAATTTAAGTAACCCCCCATAGTGTTTATGTGTGAGGATTTTGTTATTCTTGCATTTATACAAAGTTTAAACAATACTTTACTCCACTCATTCTTCAGCGGTGATGGAAGCTGGAGACAATATTTTTCTTAAAGTCTAAGTTCACCCTTACAGAAAAATCTGTACACAGGACCCCCCCCCCCCCCCCCACGTCCCGCTGACCTGAATGGCAGCAATCGCCCATTCTGAGCCCCGGTATAGCCACCTCATGGCTCCAGGGCTTAGAAATCCTTCCAGCTCTCTCCTCTTCTTCCTCCCCACTGAGAGAACTGGCTACGCGGCTTCTGATTAGTCCGAGCCGCCCATTTGACGGCGCTGACCAATTAGAATGCTCCCAAACGTAGATCCTAAAGGGGTACGTTTAGGAGATTAAGCTCCGGGGATTTCTAAGCCCCTGAGCCGTGAGCCAGCTATACCGGGGCTCAGAACGGGCGAACACTGCCATTCAGGTGGGGTCCTGTGTAAGTTCACCTTACAGATTTTTCTGTAAAAGGTGAACTTACCCTTTAAAGCAGGCTGTTTTTTTAAACCAAATTTTGCAGCTTCATTTACCAGCCTGCCTGCTTTCTATGGTCATGCACTACCTTATGACAACACCATTTTTTCATGGCAGACCTTTATTATCCGGATATAATTAGGCAGAATTTGCTGTCAAAAAAAGTCAAAATGAAAAGCAAAAATCTCACAGATGTTTCTGGATAGGTCCCAGCACGTCGCGTGTACTCTTACCCCTGGCATATATTCCATGAATATGGAAAGCGTCCTCTCCTGGCAGTCCCTCAAGCAGCCATAATATTGTACAATGCGCTCGTGTAGCAGATTTTTCAGCAGTTGAATCTCGCACTCCAGAGCGTTCACCTCCTACAAAACCCATAGGCACAAATGAATGATTAGAATTTGGTTCAAGTGTATGTCTGGGCAAAAAATTAAACAACAATATGCTGTACATCACTTCAATACACTGACTGACCTTCCTGAAGAAACTGACCTTCCATCAGATGCTCCAGAACATTACAAGCCTGGTGATGTCATCAAAAACTTCACCACTTTGAAGACGAGGCGTTTTCTGGCACTTTGTTTACATGTAACAATTAGTTTGTTTGTTTTTTTTTTTTTGTTTTTTTTTGCTAAAAAACCCCCAAACATACATTTTGTTTTAGACCAGGCCCTAGAGAATAAATTGGTGGGTTCTGCAATTTTTTTGTATGTTACACGGTATTTTTGCAGCGGTTTTTCAAACGCAATTTTTTGGGGAAAAACACACTTAAATTTTAATGCAAAAAAACACAATACACAACCCAATTTGTTTTAATTTTTTTTTTTAGATTGTGGCTTTACATTTATTTATTTTTTTTGATCACTTTTATTGCTCTCACAAGGAATATAAACATCTTTGTGACAGCAATAGGCATGTGACAGGTACTCTATAATGGTGAGATCTGGGGGTCAATAAGACTCCAGGTCCCTCCTCTGCATTTAAAAGCATACAAAACCCCAAGATCTGCGTTTCTGAAGGCTCTCGATTTTTCCAAAATGGCGATGAGGACATCCAGGTAAACCGGAAGTGATGTCACATCATCGCTTCAAGGTTACCATAGCGGAGACCCAATCAAAGCCTATCTCGACATTGTTTGGGTGTTCACCTAGACAGCGGATGTGCCGGCTGGCAATGGGTAGCCCAGGCATCATCCAGGTACAACCACTTGAAGTAGGCTATAGCTGACTTACTGCAGTACAACGTGACAAGCTCACATGCAATGAAATTAGAGCAAGCCATTTCTAGTACAGGAGGGGTAAAGTAGTGCTGGAGTTTAGATTTAAAGGCCAAGTAAATCTTTAGCAACAAGTTACATCCGCATTTACGGTACAACATGTTACTAATCGCTATTCCCCCTCACCCCATGTCCCTCCTTCCCCTGTGACAGCGAGCGTGGGTTCCTCTCCCCCGCAGTTGCTGTCACATTTAAAATCGATGCGGCTGTGCAGAGCTCCACCCACACATCCGCATCATTCATTCACTGCAATCTATAAATGAATAAACTAAGTCTCATCTTCCAGTGTGGCAGTCGGACTTGTAGTTCTCAATGGACTAGGGTTGTGATGATCAGTGTCCTAGTAATCCATTGACATTTCCTGCAGCTCAGCAACTGACTGCTCATACAGAGGTACAGGCAGAGGGCTAAATAAAGTGTCTGCAAGAGCCCGACCTTGCACCTGTAAACCACTGATTGTGGGTGCATTGCTCTGCAGGCTTCTGAGAGAAAAAAAAATATATAACTGCACAATTTTTCACTTGCAATTTAAAAGGAGTTGTAAAAGGCAGAAGGTTTATCTTAATGCATTCGATGCATTAATGCGGAACTCCACTCATTTTTCAGTTTATTA
The DNA here is from genome assembly GCA_037952835.1 of Lithobates septentrionalis. NCBI lineage: Eukaryota > Metazoa > Chordata > Amphibia > Anura > Ranidae > Lithobates > Lithobates septentrionalis. The sequence goes on along the minus strand of JBBDGP010003305.1, from coordinate 100,176 downwards.
AAAGTCAGCAGATACATAAAGTGTAGCTGCTGACTTTTAATAAACAGACACTAACCTGTCCTACGGTCCAGCGATGCGGCCGCCCCAAGCATCGCTCCTCTCCCCCTCTCCGCGGCGCCGTCACTGCAACTGCGACAGCTTGCTTCCCAGCCAGGCATGCACTGTGCATGCGCTCTCCTAGTGGCCAGGCAATCTTCTGGGACCTGTGACGTGTCCCAGATGATCGCAGAGAGGGAGGGGCTGCCGCCTAGGCTGCGAGAAGACAGAAGGAGGGAGTGGGACAGGAAGTACCTGTCAAAACCAGGTACCCACTTAATGCTACCCCCCCTCCAAAAAAAAATGACATGCCAAATGCGGCATGTAAGGGGGTTAAGAGTGCTTAAAGCGGAAGTTTCACTTTTTGGTGGAACTCTGCTTTAAGATAAAAAAGCCTGTGTTTAGCAGCCTCCCCAGCACCCCCTAATAACTTACCTGAGCCCCATCTCTCTCCAGCGATGTCCACGAGTGTCTAAGCCGTCCGGGACACTGCTCCCGATCGGCTCAGACACAGCAGCAGGCGCCATCGGCTCTCGTGGCTGTCAAAGGCAGTCAGCCAATAAGAGGAGAGAGGGGGCGGGGGGCCAGGTTGGGACTCAGTGTCTGAATGGATAGACAGAGCTCTGACTCGGCTCTGGTGCCCCCATAGAGAGCTGCTGGCTGAGGGGGCACTCGATAGGAGGGAGGGGACAGGAACAGCAAAGAAGGACCCGAGAAGATCAGGGCTGCTCTGTGCAAAACCACTGCAACAGAGCAGGTAATTAGAATAGGTTTATTATTTTATTAGAAAAAAAAAAAGAAAAAAAAAAAGGAGACTTTACAATCACTTCGAAAACATGTGCATTTATTTTTATTTTTTCTACAAAAGGTGAACTTAGGCCAGCCATACATTCTGAGCAATTTTTCATTTGAAAATTGCACCTTTGAATAATCGTTTGATTTTTGACCATTAGTGGGGCCCGCAGCAACGGACGATTTTCCTGCGATCGTCGCATTTGAGTGATCGGGCCTGTTGGAAATGTTTTAAGAACCTAACAAATTTCTAATGACTGATGGGAGAATCGTGCGGGAAATATAAATCGAAAAAGAAATTTGCATGGAGTTGTGACCTGTAAACGAAAAGATTCCCGGCCACAAATTTTCTTTTCTGTAACATGAGGTGAAATTGAAGGCTTGGTTGGTTGAATTTCGAAATCAAAGGTGGCACCACCAGATTACAAAAGGCACGAATTCTTGATCGACAAATCTGTTCGGAATTTGACCCACGTATGGTCTGCATTAGCTTCTGATTTGCAACTGCCATGGTGCTGCACATGTGATCTGTTATGACGCCAGCTATTTGATGGTTTGACAGTTTAGTTGAGAGCACAAGCAAATATGACAGTGAGCAATCCCAGCATGCTGGAAATGTAACAGTTTTTTTGAAACCGTCAAATCAATGGGTTTAGTTCTGCTTTAAACCTTTCAGTAGCAAGGGATTGAAACTTCCCATGTAGTTCTGGCCCTAGGCCCCTTTCACACTGGGGCCATTTTCAGGCGCTATTGCGCTAAAAATAGCACCTGCAAACCGACCTGAAACAGCCGCTGCTGTGTCTCCAGTGTGAAAGTCCGAAGGATTTCACACTGGAGAGGTGCGCTAGCAGGACGAGAAAAAAAGAGTCCTGCTAGCAGCATCTTCGGAGTGGTGAAGGAACGGTGTATACACCGCTCCTGCCCATTGAAATCAATGGGGCAGCGCGGCTATTCCGCCGGCAAAGCGCCTCGGCAGAGGTGCTTTGCGGTGGTTTTTAACCCTTTACCGCCGCTAAGACGGTAAAGCGCCGCTAATAATAGCGGCGCATTACCGCCAACGCACCTCCCGCCCCAGTGTGAAAGGGGCCTTAAAGACCACCCATTGTATAATCAGTCTCTTGATATAGACAGTGCCACGGGAGGGGCTGAGGGACTGAAATACAGTGAGGCTACTTTTACACTGGGGCCGCGTCGCTCGTTTTAGCAGCGCTTTACCGTCATTTAATCATGCGCTTTTCAGCCACTAGCGGGGTGCTTTTAACCCCCGCTAGCGGCTAAAGAAAGGGTGAAAAAAACGCCCATGTTGCAGCGCTTCCGAATCGCTGCCCAAGCATTCCAATGGGCAGGGGAGATTTAGGAGCACTATAGCACTCTGGCTTTCACACTGGGGTGGCATGGGAGGCGGTTTTCAGGCACTTTACAGGCGCCATTTTTTAACGCTAAAATGCTAAATGCCTTCGGTGTGAAAGTAGCCCGAGTGTGACTTCTGCTGGTTATGACTGCAGGAACCAAGAGATTGATGGAATCAATACAGCCGTTTAGGAACATAGAACTAACTAAGGATGCTGAAACTTGTCAAACCATCAAACTGTTCAAACTATCTAACCGTTGAGTAGAGAAGATCCCACCCAGGGGCTGACAGTTGCTCAGTATCTTACCTTACTCGTCTCTGGACTGTCTGGGTCAAACAGGACTTGTTTCACTGCCAGTTCTCTGCCAGTATCTGCGTCATAGCACAGGTACACCCTGCCAAACGCCCCCTGTCCGAGAAGTTTTCCAAGCCTCCAGTTCGAAGGTGCACGTGGCGCTGCAAAAAGGCACAACATAAATCAGGGGTCGGCATTTTATTCCAAGGAGCCACATGAGAAACTGGGACTGTGTAAAATTTGGCAACCTTGGGTGAAACACTACATTCCCACAGACTTTGACCAGTCTCTGTTACCACACTAGGATATATAGATTGCTTATCAAATTAAATGTATATGTTTGTCCCGAGCCAGACCACTACCTCGGGTGATTATTATTTTTCTTTATTTTTTCCCTTCCCTTTCTTTATTATTTTTTAGTCTTGTTTATTAAATTCGTTTGCCTGTAATTTGGTACGTCAAGTTGCGACGTACCATTTATTTATCCTTATTTTTCCTCTATTAAATTTCTATTCTAGGGTTACTCATTTCTGTTTCTGTCCGTGCTATATATCTCATTACTAAAAAATGATATTTTAGACTGATCATTTTCATCTACACCTCTTTCTTTCCTCTTCACTATACAGTGTGCAAAGATAAAACACAGCAAGAAGTTAATTCTATATTTACTGTTAAAATACAAAGTACTTAACATGTATCCCATGTATCTATGTTTATATGCTTTTGTATACTTCTTTTTTTTTTTTTTCCCCTTGTAAACTCTCAATAAATACATTTGGACAAGAGACACTGGGACTGCTGTGGAAGGCCCAAACCTAATTCTGCTCAATAGTAATTTTGGTCCTAGGAAGGTCTGCCATAAACCTATAGAAAACAACCCCCTCCGTTGGTAGAAATAATAGGTACTATTTTATGCTAGAAAGGCCATAGTGCTTAAGTGGAAGTCGGCTAGGCCCGCTACCTTGTGGAAAAAGGTCAGTCAATGCTGTAATTCCCCTTTATAAAAGCAACATACTTATCACAGGGATGCCCCAAGAAGTACAAAAAAATTTGGCACCTGTGGACAGACTCGGATTCCACGGTAGATGACCAGGAACAAGTGGATTATTCTAATATGACCACCTGAGTATGTATTCGGCTCTATAGTGAACTGAGGTCTATACTTAAGCTGCATGGGCAGTTGTGTGAGCTCGGAAGTCAGTGCAACAACACCCTAAACCTATTGCTCTTGTAGTGCCATGCTCTGGTAGACAGGGGGGAGAGAAGGTCCTTCAAGAAAAGTTACTCCTTATCATAATTAGGGCTGGGGAAATTAAAGATTAATTCCTCGATTAATCGTTAATTTTTATTGATCGGTACTCACCTCTCCGCCGCCTCCCGGGAGTTCTGTCGGACTTCCGGTGATGTCACGGACATCGACGTCACCGGACTCCTCCCCCCTTCCCCAAGGGCTTCCGTCTGCCAACGAAGGGAAGGGGGGGAGGAGTCACTGACATCGACGTCACCGGACAGCCTGAACAGTGATGGTAAATATGGATATGGTTAACTGGGATCATTCAATGAGCTAAGTGTAGGCAAATTTGATAACCTCCGTTTTTAACATTGTTGTCCTTAGAGGCTGATAAGCTGTGATATTTTTGCCGTGTGGATCGGCTTCTGCTGTTGCCATGACGGCGGCGCTTGCTACAGTTTGAATTTAAAACTTATTTGTGTGAACTGTGAAGTTAAGTCATGGATTGAGGAAACTAACTAGTGTCGGGTGATTGTATATAGTGTATACCACATTTATCACTGACTAATGCAGAGTTGCATTGCAAGGAGATCAGCTAAAAGTAGTTGGATCTGTATGTGCGTTATAATTAATCAAAATTAGTCGATTTAAAAAAAAAATCGATTAATCGAACACGAAAATTTTAATCAGTAACAGCCCTAATCATAATCCTATCTAATGTAGCTCTGAGCAGTGTGTGTTTAGAGTTCTATAATAAGATCTAAGTTGTGAGTTGTACTCTGTTACGCACGTGGCTATGTATACCAGTTAGCCGGGGTATGCCCCAATGGAAATGTTTTGTACCTATCAGCCATATCATTTTCTAATAAAAGAGAATTTAAAAAAATAAATAAATAAAAATGAAATAAGTACGAGGGGACCTCCTCCCCAAAGCTGTAAAATAAAAGCCAGATGGGATTTTTAAAAAAAAAAAAAAGGTGCAGGGCTTAATAAGAGGCACCGCTTGTCAGTCTTGCCCACTGAGTTCAATGAGGACGTGCGACAACCGTGTGTAATACACGTGATTTTGCAGCGCAGTAATGCAGCATTATAGGATTAAATCAGGTGGCGAGCAGGACATTTAACACCTCCTCCCAGCCTGTCAAATGCCCTCACTGGAAGGAGAGACCCTATGATCGGTACAGTGGGGATTTCTGCAGATCCTGCCTTGGAGTGAAGAACAGCTGCACTGCTCCTGAGGTTTGCAGTGTGCAGGCACCAACACAGGAAGAACTGGTAGCAGAGCGGCGGGAGAGCGTCGGGATATCTCCTAGGCAACTCTCTTCCACCAGAACCAAGACACCCTGCTGTACTGATCGGGTTCTCTCCTTCCAGTTTCTGTAGCTCTCCACACAGACGTCTGTCACTGTTTCTCTATGGGCCTATCAGCTTCCTTAGCGAGGAATCGGACCGGCTCGGAGACATGCAAGGCTACATAGGGACAGCCAAAGTGCCAGCTGTGGTCCTTGGGCTGCAATCTGCCCAGGTCTGATATAAATGGTCACTGCAGTTGCTAGTTGTATCTTTATGAAACAATATCACCATTTTAATATCCAGGAAGCACAAGACATGGTACAAAATCAAATGGAGAACTTACATCGACTGGGTGGGCTTATATCCATCACGGACAGGGTTGGATTGTCAATGTCGCTCCCTCTTCTCCTTAACCGGTTGTCCTCGTATTCTGGTGTAAAGACACTGCTTCCGCTGCTGGTGCTTAGGGAGTGATCTGTGGGGCTAAAGCTCACCGGGGAACGGAAGTTGGTCCCTTGGGTTCTTCTGGCCCTTGGGAAGGTTTTCCTGCCTGAAATTGACATCAAAAGGTGTGTTGGTGGAGCAACAGACACAAACAGGAGAAGTGAGGTTCTTAGATATGGAACTCAGAGGAAGCTCTTTATCAGCTGAGGTATCCTTGGGGACTTTTTAAGTTTAAGTCAGCTTAATACATGCAATGTAAGGAAAGTCTCACAGTATGTTTTCTATATAAAGCAGTCACAGCCTGAGTAGAAAAGCCTATGCCCAGCCAGAATGCGGCAGAGAAGGATCCTTGCTCTTGGTTTAGAAGTCATTTCTTTGCAGAAGTCCAACATGCCCCCTGCTGAGGTAGACCCTCCTGCAATCAGCAAAGTTCCTACTCCCAGGTGATAGGAGAGCTCTGGCTCTGACTCAGCAGAGGGGCATCAGACCTTATCAAAGAATCCCCTACAATACAGAGAGCAAGGGTCCTCTACAGCAGTCCCCAACATTTTTGGCACTAGGGACCAGTTTCACAACAGGCACATTTTCCCAGGGACAGGGGGGTATTCACAGAGTCTGTACTCACAGTCCTCCCCTTTACAGTACGGTCCACTTTACATTAATACAACAAGGACTGCACTATAAAGCGGGCATTGTGATGTAAAGGGGCACTGTAATGATTACAGTGCAGACCCCTTTACATCACAGTGCCCCTACAGTCGCCCCCCTTTCCTCTCCAACATCACTCTTCTATATTCTAATCTCTGCCTCCCCTGCACAGGACTCCTACCTATAGCAGGGTAGATGCTGTGATCAGTCCATGTACTTCTCCGACCCCCCCCCAATGATATCGTCCTATTAGCAGGGAAGGAGGAGCTCTATTCCAATCTGCAGCCCCCCCCCCCCCCCAATCCCTGCTGATTGTATGACATCATTGGCCGGGTGGGTGGAGGAGCCGGGAGAGGACACACAGGCATGGCCACACAGCCGTGAGCGGACTGCGGTTGCCGCTCATCTACTGTGCGACCCGGTTAGCAACAGACCACAGGCCTCTGCTCTACAACATGCTGGCAGGGGACAGGCTTTTTTTTTTTTTTTTTTTTTTTTACGCAGGCTGTGGCTGACTTTAAAATAAAAAAAAATAAAAAAGCTAGCCATACACGGCTCGACTGTCATCCAATTCCAGTGCATTGACTGTATTTCGAGTCATTTTTCCCGTCAACACCACTCAAGCTCAACAAACTTCAAATTTAAAAATCAAAGTAGCCAAGCAGAAAAAAAAAAAAAAACCTGTCTAAACAGTGATTGCAACCAATCCGCTGTAGTCACTGTTCAGGTATGCTGACAACCGTGGGTGTCGACTGTCAGAATACAACAGTCAGAAGAGGGAAATCCACCCATGCACATTGTTTAGCATGGATGGGGGAATCTGTGGATCTCAGTCAGTTCACCTGCTGGGCTGAATGAGGGAAATCTTAATATGTATTATCAGTTTAAAGTGGTTATAAAGCCTAACCATTTTTTGCATGAAGGTAAAAAAAATGTTTAGGTAGTAGTATAAGTAATACAATTCAAACTACAATATGGCTTGTGTCACAATTGTATATACAGCAGGTAAAATAAATATTAACACGTCACCATTTTTCTAGGTAAATATATTTATAAAAAATGTGCTATTGACATGACTTTTTCGCCACATGTCAGTAACAACACATGCAATCCATACATACAAAGAAACCAAAACAAATAAGCTCAGAAATGAAGTTATATGTAATAAAATGGAATGACACAAGGAAAAAGTATTGAACACATGGGAGGTGCAAAAAGGCCTGAAAAGCCAAGACACCAGCTGAAATCTATTAGTAATTAGAAAGTAATCCTGCCCCTTGTCAGTGCAAATTAATATCACCTGGTTCAGTCTCAACTGATGGCCTATAAAAAAAAGGAGTCTCGTTACCAAGGTGTCACACAAGAAAGATCTCATGATGGGTAAAAGCAAAGAGCTCTCTCAAGACCTTCGCAACCTTATTGTTGTAAAACATATATCAATGGCATTGGTTACAGAAGGATTTCTACATTTCTGAATGTTCCAGTGAGCACTGTTAGGGCCATAATCTGGAATTGGAAGAAAGGTCATTTCATCATGAAACCGGCCACGACCAGCTGCTCCTCCCAAGATTTCTGACAGGAGTGAAAATAAATATCAGAAGAGTTGTCCAAGAGCCAAGGACCATGTGACCTCTGGCCACTCTTGGCCTCTGATTTTAGAGCTACAGCAGGAGGGGCCGAGACCCCCCTTGGTAGTCAGCAGGAGAGGTCATGTGACCACTGTGCAGGCCATTCAGCCCCTCCGCGCTGTAGCCCTTTGATGGGAGAGGAGAGTGGCCGGAGGTCTAGTGACCAACCAAAAGAGATCTAAGATAAGGTAATTACAGGCTTCGTTTTACACATGTACACAGTGTGTTACGGCACGATAAAACAAAGGGGCTGGCAGTGATCTTCATTTAACTTTACTGCCAGCTACTAATAGTGGCAGAAGGGGAAGGAAGGGGCGACTCACACACAGGAGCTGGCGGGTAGGGGGGGAGAGAGGAGATCAGCAGATGACGGAGGCACGTAAACTGACCACAGTAATCATGGATGAGCAGCCATGATTACCGTGGTCAGCACACACAGGCGGACACAGGAACAGGCAGGATCAGCCAGTTTTTTAACAACTTACAAAGGGGCAGATTACACAGCACCAGCAGTGCGCTGTTAAATCTGCTATAAGGGAACAGGATCACTTTTTTTTGGGGTTACAACCACTTTCGTTTCTGAACTTATTTGTTTTGGGTTCTTTGTATGTATGGATTGCATGGGTTGTTACCGACATGTGGGGGGAAATTCCATGTCAATAGCACCTTTAGAAATAGATTTACCTAGAAAAATGGTGACGTGTTCAATACTTATTTTACCCGCTGTATGTTATTTTTATTTGCCTTTTCTTCCCTCATGAAAGTGGAGTTAACCTTTAAGCTGTTGCACAATTAGTTTTGATGCACCTGGAAAGTATCTCCCCAATTTACACTGAAAGCTCACTTTGGTTTTATTTAGGGTATGTCTGTCGTGTGGTCCACACTACAATCAAGGTACGCCAAGCTATTCACCAACCAGATACTGTCTTGCCAGGGCATTTCCTAGACAGTAAATACTTTCGCTGCTGAACAAATTGTATCTTTATAATACACACACACACACATATAACGACGCCAGATACTATTGAACAAACTGTAATGTTTACAATACACACACAAATGACGATGCCAAATATTGAACAAATGCCTCCAGCTACAGCAAATGCACAAGGAGTCATTGAAAGCTGAACTTCAGCCAGAAAAGCAAATACGGTGCCTTGAAAAAGTATTCATACCCTTTACAATTTTCCACATTTTGTCATGTTACAACCAAAAACAAATGCATTTTATAGGGTTTTTATGTACTAGACCAACACAAAGTGGCACAGTGAAGTGGAAGGAAAATGATAAATGATTTTCAATATTTTTTACAAATATGTGAAAAGTGTGTGTGTGGGGGGGGGGGTGGGCATTTGTATTCAGCCCCCCTAAGTCACCTTTCACTGCAATTACAGTCGCAAGTCTTTTTGGGGATGTCTCTACCAGCTTTGCACATCTAGAGAGGGACATTTTTGCCCATTCTTCTTTGCAAAATATCTCAAGCTCTGTCAAATTGGATGGAGAGCGTCTGTGAACAGCAATTTTCAAGTCTTGCCACAGATTCTCAATTGGATTCAGGTCTGGACTTTGACTGGGCCATTCTAACACATGAATATGCTTTGATCTAAACCATTCCATTGTAGCTCTGGCTGTATGTTGAGGGTCGTTGTCCTGCTGGAAGGTGAACCTCCGCCCCAGTCTCAAGTCTTTTGCAGACTCCAACAGGTTTTCTTCTAAGATTGTCCTGTATTTGTCTCCATCCATCTTCCCATCAACTCTGACCAGCTTCCCTGTCCCTGCTGAAGAAAAGCATCTCGACAACATGATGATGCCACCACCATGTTTCACGGTTGGGATGGTGTGTTCAGGGTGATGTGCAGTGTTAGTTTTCCGCCATGCATAGTGTTTTGCCTTTAGACCAAAAAGTACAATTTTGGTCTCATCTGACCAGAGCACCTTCTTCCACATGTTTGCTGTGTCCCCCACATAGCTTTTCGCAAACTGCAAACGGGACTTTTTACGGCTTTCTTCCAACAATGTCTTTCTTCTTGTCACTCTTCCATAAAGGGCAGATTTGTGGAGAACACGACTAATAGTTGTCCTGTGGACAGATTCTCCCACCTGAGCTGTGGATCTCTGCAGCTCCTCCAGAGTTACCATGGACCTCTTGGCTCTTCTCTGATGAATGTTCTCCTTGTCCGGCCGGTCAGTTTATGTGGACAGTCATGTCTTGGTAGGTTTGCAGTTGTGCCATACTCTTTCCATTTTCGGATGATGGATTGAACAGAGCTTTGTGAGATCTTCAAATCTTGGGATATTTTTTTTTATAACCTAACCCTGCTTTATACTTCTCCACAACTTTATCCCTGACCTGTCTGATGTGTTCCTTGGCCTTCGTGATGCTGTTTGTTCACTAAGGTTCTCTAACAAACCTCTGAGGGCTTCACAGAACAGCTGTATTTCTACGGAGAATAAAATTTCACACAGGTGGATTATATTTACCAATTAGGTGACTTCTGAAGGCAATTGGTTCCACTAGACTTTAGTGTGTTTAGGGGTATCAGAGTAAAGGGGGATGAATACAAATGCCCTCCAAACTTTTCACATATTTATTTGTAAAAATATTTGAAAACCATTTATAATTTTCCTTCCACTTCACAATTATGTTCCACTTTGTGTTGGTCTATCACATAAAATCCCAATTAAATACATTTAAGTTTTTGGTTCTAACATGACAAAATGTAGAAAATTTCAAAGGGGTATGAATACTTTTTTCAAGGCACTGTATGATTATATTAGAAAGTTACTGGTTTACCTTTTCAAGAAAAAAATCTCAGAATCTTGCTAAAGTAAAAATTTCTAACACTTTGGCTCTCAAACATATCCCTTATTCCTCCTTTTAGCACAGTTTCCATATTGTGCAATCAAGCAGCATGGACAGGTACGCACTGCACAGCACCAGTCACAACCTGCCCACAGCCACTGATTGGCAGCTATTCATGTTAGCACAGTATTTTGTGTCTCAGATACACAGATAACTACCCTGAGGTCGGCTTGCATAGACGCCAGCGTGTCGTGTATTCCCATACCCATGGGAAACTTAGCTCCAACCCCCCCCCCCCCCCCCATTGGATGTGACAGGCAGCGCCTGCAAAGATCCTCCCCCGGAACAATGCATTTTTCTTTGATGGCGTTGATAAAATACAGGAAAAAAAAAACAAGTAAGGCATTTGGCTCCTCTAATTGTCCAAGGGGAGATGGAGCTTGGAATCTAAAGAAGGCAGGATCCTGGAGTTCATCTTTATAGGTCAGAGAAAAGATATACCTGTGCTCAAATCCCAATAGCTTGCACATGTATTTAAAGTGGTTGTAAACCGCTTGGTGAGTTTTTTTTTTTTTTCTTACCTGCAAAGTAAAGGCATAATAATGTGCTAGTATGCATTGCATACTAGAACATTTTGTGAAAACGCAGCATTCCAGCGATGTGCTGTCACTGCTGGAGGCCGCTTCCATCGTCACCCGTCTCCCTTCCAGGTCTGCGCACTGCGGCTGTGTGACTGGCCGGAGCCACGGTTACATCACTCCCAGGCATGTGCGGGGGAGCCGCCGTTTACGGCACAGGACTGAAGGAACGGCCCCGGCCAACCGATGCGCTGATGGCGTCATCAGTTGCATATATAGTAAATATCTCCTAAACGTGCACGTTTAGGAGATATTTACAGTACCTAAAAAGGTAAGACTTATTATAGGGTCACCTATAGGTACAACTCAGAGATGGAAGTTTACTTCCACTTTAAACTATCAGGTGCTAAAGGGGTGTGACCACATATTAACACTACAAGATCTGGATGGACACTCTGCACACTGCTACACCTTTCCCAGAAAACTATGCAACGAAAAACGGGGCTTTTTAGTTCACATATTGCAATACATGTTTAAGCTGACCAACTGCACCAAATTCATACCTCCTATGGCCAGTCCTACACTGCCTTGCCACTGCACATGCTACGGTGGACACTATGCCAATCTGGGGCATAAAGACACATCCAGGATTTGTAGTGTTAATATGTGCCTGATAGATTATATGAATGTACAAACTATTGGGATCTAAGCACAGGTATATCTTCTGTGTTCCAACGCAGGTCAGTGACTGGACCTGAAGCCAATCGCTCTCCCCCACCTTGTGTCTTTATGCCCCATGTTGGCATTGTGTCCACCATATCATTTGCAGTGGCTAAGGCAGTGTAGGACTGGCCATAAGAGGGATTACTTTGACGCAGTTGGCCAGTTTAAGCATGTATTGCAATATGTGAGAACTAGAAATGACTGTTTTTTTCCTTGCATAATTTGCTGTAAATATATAAATGCTAGTACCCCCCCCCCCCCCCCCCCCCAGTACCATTTCTCCACCAAGGATTGATCTTTTTTCAACAAGTGTAGCCATATTAGCTTACATGTTCCTGTTTTGAGGAATCACTTTATCTTTGGGGACCCTTTTGAGGGATCTCTCAAGTGTTGAGGATTTACGTTTTATGTTTGGGCAACCATCTTCCCTGCTGGGATATATGTCTTCACACCTGTCTGGTATCATCTTTAATCATCTACATTTTTAATGTTCTATTCCATGAAACAGTATTGAGCATCTCCAGTTACTATCTCCCTCATGCCCTGAAGAAGGGATTTATCTTGAATTTACAGAAACGCGTCGGGCTATAGAAGTGCTTTACTGTTTATATAAGGATACTGTATATTACTCTATGCATCACTGTTATTTTTGTTTATGACAGTGTTTTTTTTATCTAATACATTTTTCTATTCTTTGGATTAATATTTATGTCTTGATACAAAAAGAGTTTGCCCTTAAAGTCCCTTTTGCACCGGGGGGGTACCTATATATATACACACACACACACACACACACACACACACACACACACACACACACACACACACTATATTTGGGACGCAGTGGCAATGAAAAATGGAGCTTTGTCTCCTTAATGGTTCTTCCCAGTGAAACTAATTTGCTGGAAAGGGTGTCTAGCATTGTGCAGAGGGTCCATCCACAATTTGTAGCATCTTCATAAGTCCCCAACGCTGGATCGTCGGCCCTCTGGAGACCTCAACACTGTCTTTCTTTATACATACCCTCTTATCTATCCTTGCTCAGGTGGATGTACAAAAACCCTTTGCCTTGGAGGAGATCTTTCTTCGTGGAACCTATATATACGGAACCACCTTGTTTAATTTACCCTATGAAGTAACTGCATGGCCATTGGTCTGTGACCTGTTACATCCAGATATGAGTGGACACACTATTCAATTTGCGACGTGTGTGTGTGTATATATATATATATATATATATATTTATTACATACACACAGACATACATATATACACATACATATATAATATATATGATGCCAGCAAGATGGTGTTTAGTTGAAGGTCTCCCCCTAGATCGAACACGCTGGATATGTTTAGAGATTTATTGTGCCAGATGTTTGGAATGAAGCTCTGAAGAAGCGGCTTGTGCCGCGAAACATGTTGGCAATCTCCATGTAATATATTCAATGTTATGTCTGACCATTTATCGTGCATATGTGATTTTATATATTTATGGGATGTTTGCCCTTTCTTTTCCTTTTGTGTAAGTTTGTCTTTTATATTTGAATAAACGCTTTTTTAATTGATATATCTGTATGTTCAACCATCACGGAATTACCATTTAAAGCCCAGTCATTTCACTTACCTCTATTTACTACTCATTATATAGTAGACATGTGCACTGCCCAAAAATGTGTTCGTTTTTTTTTTTTCTTTTTTCGGGTCATTCGTTATGATCGCAATTCGTAAATTCAAACATTCGTAAATTCAAAAATAAGAAAGAAAATTTGAAAGAATAAAATTAATAATGCTTGCCTTCAGGAATTCTCCAGAGCCTCTCCCATCCTCTGGAACTCCCTTGCCCCAGTATGTCTGATCAGCTCCTACCCTGTCCACATTTATGAGATCCCTGAAAACTCATTTATTCAGGGAAGCCTATCCCACACCCACCTAACAACTGTCCCCGAGCCACCCCCCATCAAATCATTCTCTGCAGCTATTACCTTTTATACCACCACCCCCTCCCTTTAGAATGTAAGCTCTACGAGCCGGGCCCTCCTGTACCTTTTGTATTGAACTGTACTGTAATTGTATTGTCTCCCCTATACATTGTAAAGCGTTGCGTAAACTGTTGGCGCTATATAAATCGTGAATAATAATAATCACAAATAAAATAATAATAATAATAACTATTAAATTATAGGTATTGGAATCTCCTTTCAAATTTGCCTGTTAGTGAACAAAACGAATACGAATTTACCCAAAATAATGAATGCCGCTTCTAAACTAATGGAACAGAACAAATTAATAAAAAGTTTTTATTATTATTAATTTTTTACCTTCCATTCGTTTAGATACGGCATTCGTTATTTCGGATAATTCCTAACTTTGGATAAATTCGTATTCATTACGTTCACTAACAGCCAAATTTGAAAGGAAATTCCAATACCTATAATTTAATAGTTAGTAATAGTTAAGTTATTATTAGTTATTTCAGATTTTCGAATTTTGAATTTACGAATTTATTAAATTTACAAATATTTAGAAAAATTCATTAAACGGGTTTTCATTAATTCTGATATTTCCGAATTAACAAATTTGTCGAAATTCGTTAAAGAACGAATTCTGCAAAAAAAAAAAACGATTTGCACATGTCTATTTTATAGGGCTGGTGTTCCCTAATGGTCGTTGAGCTGTCTTGGCCTTCCTCAGTGGCACACACATCCTCACTAGTGTTTAGGTACCCTTCCTTTGCACCCACCACACCCCCAAGTGCTGGGAGCTGAAGGGAAAATCCCACCAAAAATCACAGATCTATTGCTCTCTCACCATCATTGTAATCCTGGTGAAGATAAGACACGTGGTATCTTCGTGGGTAGGTGCCGCCTTTCCCAAATTTTTCGAACACTGGAATGTCATATTCTAGGGAGGGACAAACAAAACCAATAAAATAATAATAAAGACATAAAGCTGCAGAGGAAAAAAAAAAAAAAAACACATACAGGCATGGCAACCAACTGAATCTCTCTTGATATACTTTGTCATTGTGACAGATAACGTGTAAAGGTCACTTGGAGCAAAGGCAAGAAAAACATATTGGGGGGAAAAAAAAAAAAATTTAAAAAAATAATGTGAAGACAATTAAAAAAAAAAAAGAGATGGCAATTATCAGTAGTTAAGGAGCGGGGCCGCCGCATCATTAACAGCCGATGACTCATTCAGCTGTCAGCGGGGTTCCCCTGTTGAAGAGTAAACCAAGTCCCAGCAATTGGAACACATTTTTATAATTTTTTTTTTTTAATTAAAAGTTTCCTCTGTTTGACCCTTTATTAAAGTGGAAGTCCAGGCAAAACCTAAACAATAAACCTGCTCTCTGCCACATTATAAACCCACTCTATCCAATCCTGTAAAGCAAAAATCGCTATACACACCTATTCTGGTCCCAGCATCAGCTGTCAGCGGTGGCTTCAATGTGGAGGCGGGTGCAGGAGAGGCAGCCGACAACGGAAGACCCATAGTAAGTCTATGGGTGACATCACTTCCCATCAATTTCACAGCCATTGTCGGTCCTCTCCTGTACGCAGCTTCCACCGCTGGAAACCGGACCAGATCTGCTGCTGAATAGTCAAGAATAGAGATTTTGCTTTACAGGGTTAGATAGATTAGGTTTAGAATGTGGCAGAGAGCAGAATTAGCGTTAGCTAGGTTTTGCCTTGACTTAGACTTTAACTCTTAGAGAGGAAGTAAACCCCGATGGGTTTTTACTTCCTCTTGTTCCCTGCAAAGCCTGCAAATGAAAAGCATAACGGGCGAATTATGCATCGCATACTAGCCCATTATGTGACACTTGCCTGCAAACGAATCCATCGCTGTCCCCTGTGCAGGCTTCATCCATCTTCACCCCTCTACCTTCCTGGGGCCGCGGACTCCGACTCTGTGACTGGCCAAGGTTGTGCGACGTCACTCCCGCGAATGCGTGCAGGAGCATGCACCGATTACATCATTGGCGCACTACAAGTTGAAATATCTCCTAAACGGTGCACGTTTAGGAGATATTTCCACTACCAATTGGTAAGCCTTATTCTAGGCTTACCTATAGTTAAAAGTCACAAGTCAGTAATTTACTCTAATCAGCCTTAATTACCTCCCTATTGTCTTTCTCCATTTAATTTACCTGCAGATTTTTTTTTGGTCACTTCTATTTTATGAACGATTAGTAATTAAAACTTTTTTTTTAGCTTTGTTCATTCAAATTTTTATACCTTTAGGCTCGGTTCACATTGGTGCAATGCGAGAACCCTTCGAATCCACTGCGGGTTTCGCATCGCACCCGACTCGCAGGCAGTTCACACTGCCATATGCTAACTGATGGGAGTGGCAATACAAAAAAGTTAATGACACCACCAAATCAGTTTGCATATCGCAGTACGAACGGTCAATTCAGACAGGACTTCGGATCGCACGGGTGTGAAGACTCATGTGATCTGATTCTGGTGTGGTCCCAAAAAAAAAAAAAAAAAAGGGTCCTGTGCATTGGTCCGAATGCGATGCAAATTCAGCTATACAATCTGTATGGCTGAGTTCGCATCGCACAGACATCGCATGTGATTTGCACACCGGTGCAAATCACATCCGATGTTGGACAACGCACCAGTGTGAACCGAGCATTAACATATATTTACGTGTTTGACATTAAAAAAAAAAAAAAAAAAAAAAAGCACAAAATCAGAAAAAAATAACCATTTTTATTTCATTTGTAAATATCTTTTCAAAGCTTTGTACCATTGCTGACAGCATAAACAAAACAGTTGCGGTAATTGGTATGGGCGACGACTAAAAAAAAAAAAAAAAAAAAAAAGTGTCGGTACTCACTGTAAAAAAAAAAAAAAAAAAATTGATATTGGTGCATCCCTAAGAGCCCTTTCACACTGGGGCGGTTTGCAGGCGCTATTGCGCTAATAATAGCGCCTGCAAACCGACCCCAAAGTGCCGCTGCTGTGTATCCAGTGTGAAAGCCCAGAGGGCTTTCACACTGGAGCGATGCGCTGGCAGGACGGTAAAAAAAAAAAGTCCTGCCAGCAGCATCTTCGGAGCGGTGAAGGAGCGGAGTGTATACCGCTCCTGCCCATTGAATTCAATGGGACGGCGCGGCTATACCGCCGGCAAAGCGCCTCTGCAGAGGCGCTTTGCGGTGGTATTTAACCCTTTCTCGGCCGCTATCGGGGGTAAAACCGCCCCACTAGCGGCCGCATACCGACGGTAAAACGCCGCAAATAATAGCGGCGTTTTACCGCCGACGCCACCCCCCGCCCCAGTGTGAAAGGGCTCTAAAAGACATGCATCTATCTTAAGATACTGTAGCAGACAGTCCGTAAATATGAGGCTGCTTCTTGCAGGGGAATATCAAATATAAGAAAATCTTGTGGAGGGTGACAAAGGCCAGCCCAAATATTCATAGAAGTTTAACCCAGCTGCTAGGGCTGGGCGATTTTCACTGAAAAAAAAAAATCTGCGATTTTGTTACAAAAAAAAAAAACAAAACTCTATTCACGATTCGAAACAAGTTTTTTTTTTTTTTTTTACACCGCGCCGGTCCTGAGAAGCTGCGGGCAGGAGTTTTTAGGCGAGGCCGCGGCTTCAAGCCTAGTCCGCGGCGTGCGGCCTCGCGGACTAGGCCAAAGCTGCGGCCTCGCCTAAAAACTCCTACCCGCAGCTCCTCAGGACCGGCGCGGCGAAAAAAAAAAAAATCGATTTGCTTACATTTTGAATCGATTCGACCTCTCAACTCGATTCAAGATTTAAATAGATTTTTTCCCGCAGCCCTACCAGCTGCTGCATATATTCATACAGCTGGGGGGGGGGGGGGGGGTAAAGTGGTTGCATTCTATGCATGAAGGAAAAAAAAAAAAAAAACAGCATCCCCCCTCCCAAAAATACTTAACCAAGTCTCCTCTCAATCAATCTATCAATGTCCACGAGAGCCTTGCCTCTCCGGGACTCGCACTCCTAAATTGGCTATTGCCAGCAGCAGGAGCCATCCCGCTGCTGTCAATCACAGCAAGTGAGCCAATCAGGGGGTGGGGCCAAACCGTGGCTCTTGTGTGCATGGACAAACAGAGCTGCGGTTCAGGTACCCCCAAAACAAGCTGCTTGCTGTGGGGGCACCCAACAGGGAGGGAGGAGCCATGAGCGCCGGCGAAAGACCCGAGAAGAGGAGAATCTGTGCCACTCTGTACAAAACCATTACACAGAGCAGGTAAGTTTGACATTTTTTTTTTTTCTCACTAAAAAAACAAACAAGAAAGCTTTACAAACCCTTTAATATGGGAATGGGGGAAGATTTGCTTTATTTTATGCACAGTAATTATATCAAATAGATCACACCATAATACAATCAGAAAATTCACTAAACATTAACCTGACCTTTTCCTTTCAGCTATCTCATGTGAAAACTATTTCAATGACTGTGCAAGAGAGGAATCTAATCAGGTAAAAGCCTCACCTGAGAACTCCTGGTAATTGTCAGGGTAGCTCTGAGCCCTGGGCATCCTGGACTTGTGGTAGTTTTCACTATAAGAAACAAGAAGTAAAAAGAGGCTTCAGTTTGGCTTATACCGTTTAATGCCGAAATATTTAATAAAGAATAGAATTTTTTTTCCCTAACACTTACCCATCTAGAGGGCTATCAAGAGATGGGCAGCTGCCAGAGCCAGAGTTTTCAGGACTGCTCAGGGATAAAGGGTCCAGCATCTGTATATCAAAAATATACTTCATTAATATATAAAGTATCGTTCCCGGCCCTAAAGAAATTAACCTTTTTTTTTTCTTTTTTTCTTTTTTATATTGCTTTGATCTGCATCACACAAAACATGCAATTTATCCCATATCATTCCACAATAGAATGGCGTGTGCTGCTGGAAGATTCCGCACCTTTCAATATTTACTTCACAATTGTGTCCAACTGCCCCCCACTCTTCTCCCCACCTCACAATTATAAGGATCAGATCCCCCCATAATAAACACATCACTGAAATACTCTGTCCTGTTGCAGGACGTGGTTACTTCCACTATCTCATTGCAATTTCCTATAGGTCTCTGTGCAGTGGGAACAATCATCTTCTATCATCTTCTATCTCATCTCCTGTAATATTCTGTTCAGCTGCAGGATGGGGATCCTTCCACTATCTCCCTACCATTTCCTGAACAGGTCTGAGCAATCATCTCCTATCTTCTCATTTCCTGTAATATTCTGTTCCGCTGCTGGATTCGGCTCCTTCCACAGTCTTTGTCCTCAGTCCCAAAATGCTCTGTGCAGCTGGAGCAATCATCAGCATGCTGGAAAATTCTGTCCCTTCTACTCCATGGTAGGTCTTCCCGTACCAAAACTCAAGCAGCCCAATAATGGCTTAGTGACATGAGGGGACAGATCACTGCCCCGCAGAAAATCAGGACTTCACTCTCTAGGAATGCTCTGCTTCACTTGGGCATACCGAGTCTCACCCCCCCCCCCATTCTCTTGATTCCCCCCCCCCCACCCCCCATTCTCCTGAAACACTCCGCTCGACTGAGGCATGTTGACCCCTCATCTTCTATTCATTGGATAAACTATTTCTGGAAAACTGTCACATTAAATGTCTTTCATTTAGGCCGGCCAATTTTCTTTCCTTCAACCACAGGCTGAATCCCTTCTACTGCACTATTGTTTAATGACAGATGGAAGCTTCCCCGCCATCAGAATACAACGATCACTTCTGTTGGCTATAGCTGCCGGCAGTGATCGTAAAAAAAAAAAACAAAAAAAAAAAAAACAGACAGGCTGGTTGTATTGAAGTCGATTGATAGGTCGACCTTAGTACAACCAGCCTGCCCATAGATAGATTGAAAGTCTGACGGTTCCTGTTTTTTTTTTTTAATTTGTAAATTTTACATATTCCAACTCTTATTTATAACTTATATCTATGTACATTCAATGTTTCACCACCAAAAAACTTTATACATTAATATGGACAGAAAGAAAGAAAAAAAAAAAAGAAAAAATGTCCTTCCCCTTCCCCTCCCTCCCTCCCTCCCTTCCCCTCCTCCTCCCCCATATTTAAATACCAGACGGTTCCTGGTTAACGTGACAAATTAAGACGAATTTCAATCAATCAGTCTCACTGGCTTTACCTATCACACAGGCACATTACTTCATGGCTGGGGGGGGGGGGGGGGGGGGGGGTGTCTTTGGCCACCTGCTGAATTATCTAAAACCAAAAACAAATATGTAATCTATTGCAGCTTAACCACTTGCCGACCGTGTTATAGCCAAATGATGGTTACAACGTGGACGTCTAGTTCTGAGAGGCCGCCATCATGCAGACTGCACTTTACCACATGATCAGCTGTGTCCAATTACCAGCTGATCACAGATGAAAATAGAATCCGGTTATCGGAATTCCTTTCCTCGTGCAGACAGCATGAGGAGAGAAGAGAGACGATAACCGGCTTCTCTAAAAAGGGAAGCTACACTGATAATTAGGGAACTGATAATCAGTGTAGCCAAAGTGTGCCCAACAGTGCCATCCATTGGGGCCTATCAGTGCAGCCTCATCAGCGAAGGAGAAAAATTACCCGATTCCAAAATTTTATAAAACTAGGAAAACTTTATTTATTTTCCAAAATGTTCTGTCTTTTTGTTTAATTAGCAAAAAATCCAGTGGTGATTAAAATAACAGCAAAAATAGGATTTTTTCGCTTTATCATTACCTGCAAAATCCTTTTCTTTGAGTACATCATGGGACACAAAGTTAGGCTAATATTCATTACCTACTGGGTTATACTCCATCTCCAGGTGAATGGACACTGGTAGACCAAAAGGTCTTTAGACAGGAAGGGATCCCCTATATAACCCCTCCCATACAGGAAGTACTTCAGTTTTGTAGCAAGCACTGAATCCTCAAAAAGAGGGGAGGGACCTCCGTGTCCCAAGATGTACTCAAAGAAAAGGCTTTTACAGGCAAGTATGAAAGGTGTCAGCTGTTTAAGGGTTTAAGAACACCCGTGTTGTGGCACTTCCGAAGCACTTTTCATTCATTGCAATGGGCACGGGTGTTCTGGGAGCACCGTATACAGCACTCCCAACCCGCCCCAAAAGATGCTGCTTGCAGGACTTTTTCTAACGTCCAGCAAGCGCACCGCCCCAGTGTGAAAGCACTCTGGCTTTTAATACTTGGGCGGCATGATAGGCAGTTTGCAGGCGCCATTTCTAGCGCTAAAACACCTAAAAACTGCCTCAGTGTGAAAGGGGTCTAATTGTGAAGTAAAGTAAAAAAAAAATAAAATAAAAAAAAGCTCAAGACCCCTGCCTCTCCACCCTCTCTACACCCGATTGTTTGCAAAAAAGAGCACAAAAGGTGGATAGGCCATTGAGAATAAAGAAGGCTATAAAAATGCATGCAATAAATAAAAAGTGAAGCTACTTAACAAAAGTTCTCCTGCTGTAGGGTACAATTTGTCACAAAGCAAGAGAATTTGGTAAAGCTTAGTAACAATGATAAGAAGCTTACCTGGTCCATGCTCTCTGGAATGAACTCCCCTTCACTGTTAATGCTGGTAAAAGAGCCATTTCGAACAACATGGTGCAGTTCTTCTGGAATGTATCCTGGCGGAGGGGAACTCCGATCCCTAGTAACTATAAATAGCATAAATCTTAAAAGAAAGGAATTGTAAAAAAAAAATAAAACGCTAATATATCAGTTATTATCAAAGTGTGGGTGGCTTGAACTGTGGTCCCTAAAAGCTACAAAAAGCACCCATAATATTCAGTGTATAACCAAATACTCTGAGACTTCAGGCATACTTGATGAGATGATTGGAGACTGCAGACATGCAAAAGGGGTGGTTGGGGACTGAAGACACACTACATGCGACAGAGAGAGACTGCAAACATGTTACATGATATGGCCAGACTGCCGTCATTGTAGCCCCTTTACAAATGAATACCCCCACAACTGACTGCCGGGGCCTGCAAAAGGGCAACTAAAATTAATTTAAAATGAAAAGTAATAAAAAATAAAATTAATCATAAATTTCAATAAAATTGAATAAGTAAATAATATTAATAAGATTGTTATACAATTCATTTGTTGGTTATATATATATATATATATATATATATATATATATATATATATATATATATATATATATATATATACACACACATACACTAGCCTGTATTTGTGGGAGGAGTCTAAGAGGGCTATTTAAGCCTCCTCCTCTGTCAGCCCAGTGCTCGTCGGCCACCCACCCATTTCCCCCAGTCTTCATACATACGCATAATACTTTTTCTTATATTCAGGGTATGTCCTCTTTTAAGGCATACGGACCAGCCAGGCCAAGGCACACCTCAGGCCTTGGTGCTTAGGACAGGGTTCGACAAACCCCGGGCGCCAGGTCGCATTTGCGACTAGAATTAGCGACCTGGCGCCTGGGGCGGCACAGCTGGGGTATCCTGTGTCCGTTCGACACCCCCCCCCCTCCCGGCGCGATCGCGATGGGCCGCGCCGGTAATTGAGGCCGCGGCTTTGCGGCCTACTGCAGTCCTATGGTTCCTTCTGCAATCAGGCGCCCTCTGGTGGTGGCCGTTGGTATGACAAGACATCCATCAATGCTAATGGAGCTTTCCCTACCTGTTTTTACTGCCCGCTCATCTCCTTCCCTTTACTTAGAACCCCCAAACATTATATATATTTTTTATTCTAACACCCTAGAGAATAAAATGGCGGTCATTGCAATACTTTCTGTCACACCGTATTTGCGCAGCGGACTTACAAGCGCACTTTTTTGTGAAAAAATACTTTTTTTTAATTAAAAAAATAAGAAAACAGTAAAGTTAGCCCAATTTTTTTTTACATTGTGAAAGATAATGTTACGCCGAGTAAATTGATTCCCAACATGTCACGCTTCAAAATTTCGTCCGCTCGTGGAATGGCGACAAACTTTTACCCTTTAAAATCTCCATAGGCGACGTTTAAAAAATTCTACAGGTTGCATGCCCCGGACCATTATGCTGCCTAAGGACCAGAGGTCTTTTTCCAATTTGGCACTGCGTCGCTTTAACTGCTAATTGCGCAGTCATGCAATGCTGTACCCAAACGAAATTTGCGTCCTTTTCTTCCCACAAATAGAGCTTTCTTTTGATGGTATTTGATCACCTCTGCGGTTTTTATTTTTTGCGCTATAAATGGAAAAATACCGAAAATTTTGAAAAAAAATGATATTTTCTACTTTTTGTTATAAAAAAAATCCAATAAACTCAATTTTAGTCATACATTTAGGCCAAAATGTATTCGGCCACATGTTTTTGGTAAAAAAAATGTCAATAAGCGTATATTTATTGGTTTGCGCAAAAGTTATAGCGTCTACAAACTAGGGTACATTTTCTGTAATTTACACAGCTTTTAGTTTATGACTGCCTATGTCATTTCTTGAGGTGCTAAAATGGCAGGGCAGTACAAAACCCCCCCAAATGACCCCATTGTGGAAAGTAGACACCCCAAGGAAATTGCTGAGAGGCATGTTGAACCCATTGAATATTTATTTTTTTTGTCCCAAGTGATTGAATGACAAAAAAAAAAAAAAAAAAAAAAAATTTACAAAAAGTTGTCACTAAATGATATATTGCTCACACAGGCCATGGGCCTATGTGGAATTGCACCCCAAAATACATTCTGCTGCTTCTCCTGAATATGGGGATACCACATGTGTGGGACTTTTTGGGAGCCTAGCCGCGTACGGGGCCCCGAAATCCAATCGCCGCCTTCAGGATTTCTAAGGGCGTAAATTTATGATTTCACTCTTTACTGCCTATCACAGTTTCGGAGGCCATGGAATGCCCAGGTGGCACAAAACCCCCCCAAATGACCCCATTTTGGAAAGTAGACACTCCAAGCTATTTCCAGAGAGGCATATTGAGTCCATGGAATATTTTATATTTTGACACAAGTTGCGGGAAAGTGACACATTTTTTTTTTTTTTTTTTTTGCACAAAGTTGTCACTAAATGATATATTGCTCACACAGGCCATGGGCATATGTGGAATTGCACCCCAAAATACATTTAGCTACTTCTCCTGAGTACGGGGATACCACATGTGTGGGGCTTTTTGGGAGCCTAGCCGTGTACGGGACCCCGAAAACCAATCACCGCCTTCAGGATTTCTAAGGGTGAAAATTTTTGATTTCACTCTTCACTGCCTATCACAGTTTCGGAGGCCATGGAATGCCCAGGTGGCACAAAACCCCCCCAAATGACCCCATTTTGGAAAGTAGACACCCCAAGCTATTTGCTGAGAGGCATGGTGAGTATTTTGCAGCTCTCATTTGTTTTTGAAAATGAAGAAAGACAAGAAAAAACTTTTTTTTTTTTCTTTTTTCAATTTTCAAAACTTTGTGACAAAAAGTGAGGTCTGCAAAATACTCACTATACCTCTCATCAAATAGCTTGGGGTGTCTACTTTCCAAAATGGGGTCATTTGGGGGGGGTTTGTGCCACCTGGGCATTCCATGGTCTCCGAAACTGTGATAAGCAGTCAAGAGAGAAATCAAAAATTCACGCCCTTAGAAAGCCTGAAGGCGGTGCTTGGTTTTCCGGGGTTCCGTACGCGGCTAGGCTCCCAAAAAGTCTCACACATGTGGTATCCCCGTACTCAGGAGAAGCAGCAGAATGTATTTTGGGGTGTAATTTCACATATTCCCATGGCATGTTTGAGCAATATATCATTTAGTGACAATTTTGTGCAAAAAAAAAAAAATTGTCTCTTTCCCGCAACTTGTGTCGCAATATAAAATATTCCATGGACTCGACATGTCTCTCAGCAAATAGCTTGGGGTGTCTACTTTCCAAAATGGGGTCATTTGGGGGGGTTTTGAACTGTCCTGGCATTTTATGCACAACATTTAGAAGCTTATGTCACACATCACCCACTCTTCTAACCACTTGAAGACAAAGCCCTTTCTGACACTTATTGTTTACATGAAAAAGTTTTTGTTTTTTTTTTGCAAGAAAATTACTTTGAACCCCCAAACATTATATATTTTTTTAAAGCAAATGCCCTACAGATTAAAATGGTGGGTGTTTCATTTTTTTTTTCACACAGTATTTGCGCAGCGATTTTTCAAACGCATTTTTTGGGGAAAAAACACACTTTTTTAAATTTTAATGCACTAAAACACACTATATTGCCCAAATGTTTGATGAAATAAAAAAGATGATCTTAGGCCGAGTACATGGATACCAAACATGACATGCTTTACAATTGCGCACAAACGTGCAGTGGCAACAAAATAAATACATTTTTAAAAGCCTTTAAAAGCCTTTACAGGTTACCACTTTAGATTTACAGAGGAGGTCTACTGTAAAAATTACTGCCCTCGATCTAACCTTCGCGGTGATACCTCACATGCATGGTGCAATTGCTGTTTACATTTGACGCCAGACCGCCGCTTGCGTTCGCCTTAGTGCGAGAGCAGGGGGCGACAGGGGTGCTTTTTTTTTTTTTTTTCTTTATTATTTTTTTGCTTTTTTATCTTATTTTTAAACTGTTCCTTTCATTTTTATTTTTTTTTAATCATTTTTATTGTTATCTCGGGGAATGTAAATATCCCCTATGATAGCAATAGGTAGTGACAGGTACTCTTTTTTGAAAAAATTGGGGTCTATTAGACCCTAGATCTCTCCTCTGCCCTCAAAGCATCTGACCACACCAAGATCGGTGTGATAAAATGCTTCCCCAATTTCCCAATGGCGCTATTTACATCCAGCGAAATCTAAGTCATAAAATGCTCGTAGCTTCCGGTTTCTTAGGCCATAGAGATGTTTGGAGCCACTCTGGTCTCTGATCAGCTCTATGGTCAGCTGGCTGAATCACCGGCTGCATTCTCAGGTTCCCTGTTGAGACAGGAGAGCCAGAGAAAAACACGGAAGACGGTGGGGGGGGGGCATTCCCTCCCACGGCTTGTAAAAGCAGTCTAGAGGCTAATTAGCCGCTAGGATTGCTTTTACATGAAAGCCGACCGCTGGCTGAAAAGAATGATACCAAGATGATACCTAAACCTGCAGGCATCATTCTGGTATAACCACTCAAAGTTGTGAATGGCGTACCTGAAGACAAAAAAATGGTTAACAATAAAGCACAGTAAACGGTAAAGTATAAAAAATTGCATACCTGAAAAGCAAACATGATAAAGCATAATAACAATAAAACATTGCAGAATAGAATACAGTAAAAAAGAGCAGAACAATAGAGAGAATAGAGAGAGAGAGAACAATAAAACGACAACTATTTTTTTTTATTTTATATATATATATATTTTTTTTTTTTTTTTTTTACACTTTTTTTGTAACTAACTTTTAAAACTGTAACCGGTTCCAGGTTCGGGTCTCTCAAAATGCGATGGCATCTTGGGAGACCCTGTGAAAGTGTGCCTAGTCTGTGCAATGCTGTACCCTACGCTAATACTCAACTAGTGTATGGTAGCGTTCAAAACATTCACCAATGCAAAGACCAGGATTGTCAGGACAGGAGGGACAATAATAGCGGGTGTCACGCCTATATCCGCGCTAGCTGCAGACACAATATCTTTTTTGGGGGCGTTCGCTGGGTAGGGGTACTCGGGAGGACATAAAGAAAATGCCTCTCATGCAGCCGACTGCATTTGGTTGGGGATGTGAATGGGGGAAGTACGGGCGCTGCAGAAGCGGTGGGTTCCCAATTAGGATTGGCGAATGCAGCAGGAAGGGCATTATGGGCACGACGGGCCTGTGTTTGTCTTTTTGGTGGCAGCGGGACACTACTTGTGCTTGCCACCTCACCAGCTTGAACTGCACTTATGGGACTCGCCACGTCACCAAGTGTTACTGCAGTGCTGGTTTGACTACGACCGGGGTGTACTAGGCCGCTGGCGCTTGCCAGTTCACCAAAACGCTACCAAAAAATCTGTTAGCGATCGCAGGGATCAGGCCTGACTCTGCGAACGCTGCAGTTATGCGTTTTAGTCTTTTGTAAGTGACAGTGATCGATCGATACTGCACTTGGGTGGGCTGGGCTGGGCCGGGCGGAGGGGCAAAACGCAGGTGCTAGCAGGTATCTGGGCTGATCCCACTAACACTGCGTTTGTGAGAACCCTAAACTGCTGGGGATGCTAGTATAGATCTGATCAGATCAGATATTGATCCGTTCAGATACTATACCACTAAGGGAGGTGTACGGTGCGTGCGTGGGTGTTAGCGTTACTGGCGCTAACCTGACGCTGCCTGGGGCTGGTGCTTGCCAGTTCACCAAAATACTACCAAAAAAACTGTTAGCGATCGCAGGGATCAGGCCTGACTCTGCGAACGCTGCAGTTATGCATTTAGTGTTTTGTAAGTGTCAGTGATCGATCGATACTGCACTTGGGTGGGCTGGGCCGGGCGGAGGGGCAAAACGCAGGTGCTAGCAGGTATCTGGGCTGATTCCGCTAACACTGCGTTTTTGGGAACCCTAAACTGCTGGGGACACTAGTATAGATCTGATCGGATCAGATATTGATCCGTTCAGATACTATACCACTAAGGGAGGCGTATGCTGCGTGCGTGGGTGTTAGCGGTACTGGCGCTAATCTGACGCTGCCTGGGGCTGGTGCTTGCCAGTTCACCAAAATACTACCAAAAAAACTGTTAGCGATCGCAGGGATCAGGCCTGACTCTGCGAACGCTGCAGTTATGCGTTTAGTCTTTTGTAAGTGACAGTGATCGATCGATACTGCACTTGGGTGGGCTGGGCGGAGGGGCAAAACGCAGGTGCTAGCAGGTATCTGGGCTGATCCCGCTAACACTGCGTTTTTGGGAACCCTAAACTGCTGGGGACGCTAGTATAGATCTGATCGGATCAGATATTGATGCGTTCAGATACTATACCACTAAGGGAGGTGTACGGTGCGTGCGTGGGTGTTAGCGTTACTGGCGCTAACCTGACGCTGCCTGGGGCTGGTGCTTGCCAGTTCACCAAAATACTACCAAAAAAACTGTTAGCGATCGCAGGGATCAGGCCTGACTCTGCGAACGCTGCAGTTATGCATTTAGTGTTTTGTAAGTGTCAGTGATCGATCGATACTGCACTTGGGTGGGCTGGGCCGGGCGGAGGGGCAAAACGCAGGTGCTAGCAGGTATCTGGGCTGATTCCGCTAACACTGCGTTTTTGGGAACCCTAAACTGCTGGGGACACTAGTATAGATCTGATCGGATCAGATATTGATCCGTTCAGATACTATACCACTAAGGGAGGCGTATGCTGCGTGCGTGGGTGTTAGCGGTACTGGCACTAATCTGACGCTGCCTGGGGCTGGTGCTTGCCAGTTCACCAAAATACTACCAAAAAAACTGTTAGCGATCGCAGGGATCAGGCCTGACTCTGCGAACGCTGCAGTTATGCGTTTAGTCTTTTGTAAGTGACAGTGATCGATCGATACTGCACTTGGGTGGGCTGGGCGGAGGGGCAAAACGCAGGTGCTAGCAGGTATCTGGGCTGATCCCGCTAACACTGCGTTTTTGGGAACCCTAAACTGCTGGGGACGCTAGTATAGATCTGATCGGATCAGATATTGATGCGTTCAGATACTATACCACTAAGGGAGGTGTATGCTGCGTGCGTGGGTGTTAGCGGTACTGGCGCTAATCTGACGCTGCCTGGGGCGACGCATATCACCGCCGGGCGATCAGGGGGCTAAACCTTTATTCGGTAATAAACGGCGGGTGCCCTGACACTATAAAAAATAAACAAACTAACCAGCGTCAACCGTAACGGTTATACGGTGATCAGTGGTGAAAGGGTTAACTAGGGGGCAATCAAGGGGTTAAAACATTTATTAGATAGTATATGGGGGTCCCTGTCGCTATAAAACGCTGACGGCGAACCTAAATATTTATGTCCCTAACTAGCGTCACCAGCGACACTAATACAGCGATCAGAAAAATGATCGCTTAGTGACACTGGTGACAGGGGGTGATCAAGGGGTTAAAACTTTATTAGGGGGGGTTAGGGGGGTACCCTAGACCTAAAGGGAGGTAATACTGTTTAGCATACAGCAGCAAAGGAATGATTCGATTGGCCGGCGGCGATCGCGAGGGGGGGGCCACGAACGGATGGTCTCCCCCTCACCACCGATCGCCGGGGCACAAAGGACGACCGCCTCGGGCACCGGGGGGGGGGTCCGATCGGACCCCCCACCCGCGGAAGGCAAATCACGTACACTGTACGTGATTTTGCCTGTCCGTGCCACTTTGCCGACGTACATCGGCGTGAGGCGGTCGTCAAGTGGTTAAGTTACAGAGGAGGTCTAGGACTAGAATTATTGCTCTCGCTTTAACGATTGTGGCGATACCTCACGTGTAGTTTTAACACCACTTTCATATGCGGGCGCTACTCACATATGCGTTCGCTTCTGCAAGCGAGCTCGGCGGGACGGGACGCGTTTAAAAAAATTATTATTTTTCTTTATATATTTTACTTTTTATTTTTACACGGTTTAAAAAAAAAAAATTGTGTCACTTTTATTTTTATTACAAGGGATGGGGCACATTTAAAAAAAAAAAAAAAAATTCTTATTTATTTTAACTTTTTTATTTTTTCACTGTTCTTTTAAAAAAAAAAAAAAGTCACTTTTATTCCTATTACAAGAAATGTAAAAATCCCTTGTAATATAAGAAAAGCATGACAGGACCTCTTAAATGTGAGATCTGGGGTCAAAAAGACCTCACATCTCATATTTACACTAAAATGCATTAAAAAAAAAAAAAAAATTGTCATTTGAAAAAAAATAAAATAAAATGTCCCTTTAAGAGCTATGGGTGGAAGTGACGATTTGACGTCACTTCCGCCCTGCAATGACTTGGAGATGGGCGGGGGGGCGGGGGGGCCATCTTCCTCTCACTCGTCTCCATGTCAGGCCAGGGACAGATCCGGATCGCCTCCGCCGTTACCGACTGCCACGGTAAGCGGTGAAGGGCACCGGAGGTAGGGGGGTCCTCTCCTGCCGCCGATAAAAGTGATCTCGCTGCGAATCTGCCGCAGAGACCACTTTTATCTGAAAGAGAACCGCCGGCTCTTGAAGAAGATACCGGGGTTATGGTAGCTAGCTGCTACCATAACAACAGTATTTCTCTTCAAAGACAGGACGTATATAGTCGCCCTGCGGGAAGGAAGTGGTTAATTAAAATGAATTTATTATTTGTCATCTCCCTGCTTGGCCCCTTTCACATGCGCTGTCTGATCAGGTTCACCTGTCAGTTTTTCAGGCGGACCTGATTGGATCCTTAGCGGGGATATGGCGGTCTTGTGTCCCTGCATGGCAGGAA